>KB678425.1:0-17988 GCA_000349165.1 Anopheles christyi | reverse complement strand
AAAAAAAAAAACTTAAACAGTCGATGAAGTCAAAAGTGTATCCTTTTGTTAAATCGAAGAGAAACTTAAAGCCAGTCAAAATTGTGATGATTATTTATACATAATCTTATCTAATCCATCTTATCTCAATAACATAGAACACATTAAAATTGTGATTTACTACAGATAGAGATCAAAAAGTTTGTTTTTTTTTTTTTTTAATAAATTGGCAGTAGGCGGTCGGATGGTTTAATGCTAGAGGTACAAGCTCGCACAAGCCAGAGGACGTCTCTAATCTGGGGACCATCCATAACACCCGTAACACGATGAATCGACGTCAAATTCTTATGCTAGTAGGCTGTTTCCTACGTTTTACCGTATAAATGTGATTTTATGACCAACCGCAAATTAATAATAGAGCATTGAAGATTTCCTTGCAATTGTTTATGTATGCTCCAACCCTGCACAACCGATTAACCGTTTTGGGTCTCTATTTCTATCTGTGAAATAAAACCATCCCCCTCCCTCCAAAAAAAAAAAGAAGCGTTCAATTGAATAGCATCTTTCTAATCCAAAAGCTAATCGGTATTGCAAAACACTATCCCTTAATCGTGCATCTAATCGTTCTATAAATTACTTCGCATTAAAAGCCTCCACCCCACTAGGCCTTTTAATAACGTGGGCAAAGACAACATCCTCCAGTACCTTTTGCAGCAAATGCAAAGATATTGCACGCCGTCCGTCGTTGGCCGGTAATTCAATTTATGGAAAGCAATTTTATTGCTCGATTTGTTTTGTTTACAGCGTCGTACCTTTTCCTCGATTTAAGCGGTGGTTCAGCAGCTGGAAGTAGATTAACTCCTCCTTAGCAGATGGAAAGATGCCGTTGCCGGGCGAGAACTTCGTTGCAAAAGGCTTCTTGTTGTTGTGGTCTATGAGTGAGATTTATTTGCAAGTGTTCGTAAGTGACTGTGGACAATTAGTAGTGGCTGGCGGTGGAAAACTCGTTTCATAATCGTTATGGTTCCTCACGTACGACTAATCCGTTACAATGTGCTTAGATTTTTGCACCTGCGCCTGTGCCTTTCTGTTGCGATAATCTATGGCGCTGTAAGCTTTTCGAATGTAATATAGAATCGTACAATATATTGATGTAAATTGGTCGTTTTTGTGGAAGATTTATTGATCTTCTCTTGAGACCAGTAGTTTAAGCTGGGTAAAAATAGCTAAGAGAGAAATGCAACCGATAACGGTGTGATTAATTCGTAAAAAGTCCAAAAAATACAATAAACAAATCGGCAAAGTACAAAAAAGCGCTAACAAAAAGGAAACAAAATATGAAACACATGAACACATTCAGAATGGAACATGAAAATAAAGAAAGAAAAACCAAATCAAATGGTCACCGGGGACACGTTTTAAAATTGTAAAAATTAATGACCTCTCCAGCACCTCCCTTTTGTTGTTGTAGCGCATCTCAGGAAAGCTCCTCCCTGGGAAAAGCACTGAACCAAACCCCATTTTCGTTATTTTCGAAAGCTTCCACCCCACCACCACGTGGTTGGACAGAGCGTTTCGCTGCAATCTGCGTGTGGGTGTGGGTTTGGAAGGTAATTGCTGTATTCACGCTAATGTTGCAGAGCGTACGTCGGCCACCGTGGGTGATTATTCACCCTTGCACTGCCTGCCGGCCAACGAAGCCACATTATCGCCGCAGAAATACCGCAGCCGATTGGCGTGTCACCGTGGTGGTTGTGGTTCCGGTTCTGCGGCAAAATCCAATCCAAATGATACTGACCCCGTGCTCCCGCAAAGCAGTGGGGTGTATTGAGCAAAAAAACAACAAAAAGGGTGAAAGAAACTCCATACGCACGTTCCCACGGTTGAATGGCGTGTGTGTGTGTTTGTGTTTTGCGTATGCATGTATCCCGGGGAAACCGTTTTTCCCGTTGTACTGCCGTGCGTACCAAGAATGTGTACCCAAACCCGTATCGGAGCGAAAATGGGTGTTGAAATGTCGCATTGTTGGGTGCCTGTTGGGATCACTTTCGGTTCTTGCGTTCTTGCGTACGGAGCCGCTACGCAACAAGAGTACACGTTACGTCGATGAGAACGCCGAAAAATGGGACTTTTGAATGCGTTGCTGCAGTACGTTTTCGACACTAAAAAAAGAGGGACGTTCCTTCAGTACTCTCTTTATCAATTAAACCTCTTTAGCGAACGTACGGGACGAGAAATGGTGTCCCTGTGTCACACGTGCCCAGCTGGTGGTAATTAGTGTGGTAACTGCGATCGACAAACCTACGCCATCCTTCGTCGAGAGCAACAAGCACGTCACACACATTCACACACTGTGCGCTGATAGGCTCTCTCGTTTGTTCGTGTCGAATTCGAGCACATGCACACTATCCTTACTATATACGGATGTGCCGAATTCTATTACCGTGTACCACCAGTGGTGTCCCGTTCGAATGTTCGACTGGAAGGTTGGGCAAAGAAGCACCCAACCAGCAGTCGTCCAGGCGCTCCAGACTGCTTTCGCTACTCAGTCCACTTTGCTGTTTGCTGGCAAATAGGGTCGGTGAGGTTCTCAAGCCGATTACTTCCGGTCGGTCGGAGGTCCTTCTCGCGCGGTATGCCCGTACACTTTTCACAAGGGTGACGTGTTTATGTTTTCACCCGAACGAGTCAAGATGTCGCCGGGAGCTATTAAAAACCTTCCCGCTCGATCGAAGCAGGCTGTGTGCTGGTGTGGCGGATTGGTAGCATGGGAATTCGAAGAAAGAGTAAGGGAGGGGGTTGAGTTTTTTTCTCGATATGGCCACCAACCGCGTGTGAGACGCTCGGGCTCACTCTTGATAAGTTTTTCCCTGTGTCGTGTTGCACCATGGAGCAAGGTCGCGAAAAATGTGCTCACCGCTGGTTTGTCTAACAACTTGCTGGTTTGCCATCAACGTTAATGCGTTCGTTGATTGACAGCAATCGGTGAATGTGAACAAAAAAGAGTCACCAAGGAGGAGAGCGGTGGAAAACAGTTAACCCCTTTTTTGCGGAACTTGCTCTAAGAGTTTGAGAGCAGAGGACGCTCTGCACTCTGGGGCGAGCCTAGGTGTCGCTGGCTTTTAGCTGATTATTACACTTGGAGAAACTTTAACGGTGCTGTACTCCGGTGTGTTTTTCTTTTTTGCAGTTCAGAGTTCGGGGAAATTCCTTAAGAAGTGTACACACACCTTGAGCCATCAGGGTAGTCTCTGATGACATCTAGCAGCGCGCACATTAAGATGAAAAGTGGGGGGTTTTTTTCGTTACTATGGGGAGTTACGTCCGGGAACATTTGCATACAGTCTGTTAAGCAAAAGTGCACGCAGCTGGAGGAGAGCAGCTGCCAAATGTCAATGTCAACTGTGGTCGATATTGTCGTTGGTGATGCAAAAAATGGTGAAAACCGTCCTTGGGGAGAGATAGGGAAAGCGTGTAAAAGGCTTGTGGGTGATACCATTAGGAAAATTGTTCCGTTTAAAAGTATCTCATTGAATTTGGAGGCAATGGAGGCGATGGGAACGATTGGTTCTCTTTAATGTGGTTGCTATGGCAACGGTTTTGTAAAGGACGTAGTAATCTTGGGTAAGGGTTTCAAGTGGCAAAATGGGTTTTGTGAAGTACTGGGAGCATTGTTCATTATTATGGAGTGCAAATAAATAGTTGGAAATTTAAGTAAAAAGCCTCAGAACCACCTAGTGAGGTCTGCTAGCTGCTAGAGAATATTTTCCGAATATCTGCTCCAACATTCTCATTCCACCTTACCGTTCAGCGAACATTTTTTATCAAATCAGAAAAGCCATGCTCACCCTCGCGAACCTGAATGGTGAAGTGCGAAACTCCAGCGCTGACCGGTGTAAAACTTTCCAGGATTTTAATTGCCACTAAACTATCGGTGTCCCACACGATAAGACTCCACAGCCTTAAGTGAGCTGTCAGTCAGTTTTTGCTGGAAGCAAAATAATTACCGACCTTAAATCACACCTGCTTTTGTTTTTACTGATGTGCTTAACTAACAGTATCTGTGGAAGTGGTCAGGCATTAAACTAGAAGCACAGGTGAGGATTAGAATCGCGAATAAAATGTTGCAGACAGTTGGAATAGGGAATTACGCGAATGTGGCCAACTTTACAGGCTGAGTTCACAGTTTGTTTGTGATTGTAATTCCCTCAAATACTCTTTACTTGCAGATGAAGGCGATGAGGAGATTGATGCGGACGGTATGGCTACTACGATTCAGCAAAACAATGGCACAGTGAAAAGTACGGTTGATGAGGACATGCAAGGTGACAGCATGCTAGAGGACATTACCGATGATGATGATGATGAGGGGCAGAATGTGGAGGATACAAGTGATGATGAGCAGGAGCTAGTGGTGAAAGTAAACGCTACGAACGATGCTGGTGTCATCAGGTGCAAGGATGTGGAAGGTGTGTGTAAGTCGGAAGAGAATCCGTGTGAAGGAAGGTTGACTGTTGTTCCTGCTGACATTGAAGTGGATGAGCTAGACGAAAATCATGTGAAAGGTGATCATAGCGGGAATCGTATCCCTGTTGCAGAGGAACGAAAAGGTAAGTCAAAGCGAAGGTGTTTTGTTTAAATTATTTGTATGATATTTTTTTCTTGAGAAGTATAATTTTTCTTGCGTATTCTACAAAAGTGCAATATCTCGACACACATACGAAAAACTGTCCACTGTAAGACTCTCAACTGCTAAATTATGAATGCAAGCGCTCCCTCGCTCAATTACTAACACGGACTGATTAAAAAAGATAAATTACCAAGTGAAAATGCGAAATGAACGATGGATAGAAGTTGAAGGTTGCCTTAAAAAAAGATGATCCTGAGAATGTGGACAGGAGCAAAAACAAAAAAAAAAGAACCTCAGAAGAAAGTTAATGATACCCAGTGCGGGCAAAGTGAACACCGAAGAGTGTGGCATTGCGATAGAGCGATAGTGGGTTTTCGTTTTCGTCCGAGAAACGAGTACCCCGAGACTTGCCATCTGATCGGCACATCGGCAGCAAAACATCTAAGGCGGCGGGGTGGCATCGGCTCGTGCTATAGCACGTGGTACAAACGTTTGCCTGGAAAGCTTCGAGCTGTGTCTATGAGAGTTCCAAGGAGCACACGGCATCCGTTGTCTGGCAACAACAGCACACGGTGAAGGGGAGGCGGCAATACGGCCCAGGGGGTGAAAAAACTTTGCTTTGGTAGGTTTGGTTGTTTGTGAAACTCTCATTTAGAAGAGTAACTCCTCGGGGAGTTACCGCAGTAATACATTTTCCCAGTGCCATTCGCTACCGCGCCTTTCGTCCTCGGCGCAGTTCGTCGACGGTTGTGTTGCCGGGAGAGCGAGTGTGATGATCCTCCCGTGGTCGGTATTGCCGTACTTGTTGGGGTCCAGTGGGGCTTAATGCTCTGTGTTGGTGTGTGCGTGTATCTGTATTTCGTAGTTCATCTCGAAATGATACCGACAGGCAACATAATCTTGGCGCACAATTGCTTTCATGAAATTGCGAGCTGAAATGATTGTGGGAGGTAAAAGGGATATGCGAATGGTACGGGCAGGGAGCAGGGGCCTTACGCGTTTCGTTAGTTTTTCCCCAGTCCAACGGGTTCCGCTGGCTGTGTCCGTTCGTAACTCATTTCCTTGTGGAGCTCATCGGTCCCGAGAGTGCGTACCCTGGGCGGCCCCATGCTTGCCCCATTTGGTTCTTCGCTTCGCAAAACTCCCCCGGGGAACCGAACTTTTCCTTCCCTTTTTGGAGGCACCGCAGTTTCTTCAGGTTTCTTGCTGTGACGGGTGCCTTATTTCATCAGGCTCACCAGAGGCCAGAACATATTATCCGTCTCCGTTACATCAGAGTCACCGGTCCAGTTCTGGGGGATACAGATTTTCCAGACACGCCGAGTGTAACTCTGTCGGATGAATTGGAGTTTCTGAGTGTTTTTTTTTGTTGTATTGTGTGTTTCTTCCTTCCAGCATATTGTCCGGGGTGGAATATCTCCTGGGAGTGATGAGGCAGCGCCAGAAAGAGAGAGTGAGTGGAAGATGTAATAGGAGAAACGAATGTAAGATGGAAATGAAGGTCCATTTCGTTCGCCTGTGTTCGGCGCTGGATGAACTGATGGGTTTTTCTTCTGGTCTGCTGGGACTGGGCTGAAGAGATCCGTCGAGAAGATGAATATGGCTATGCGTCCGAAAAGCTTGATGATCATACCGACCCGATACCCTGATGGTTCGTCAGTGAGCGTCAAATTCAACTAGCACTTGAAACGGTGTGCGAATTCTTCGTGTAAGTGTTTACTCTTTTAAAGATGGAGTTCGTCTGCAGTTCTTAGCGGCTTCTGTTTAGCAAATCGATTGGAAAACCATGTGCTAGCAATAGTTTCCGATACGTAACGGGCACGATGTACTGGAACTGCTAAATATTTACCGAACCGAAAGTGTTTCATCTGTATTTTCCATTACAAGTTCTCTAGACTGCTCGTAAAAGCGGACTACTCCCAAAGGACAATTCCCATCTGACTTCCAAGTTCAGTGAGTTGTATATGTGTGTGTGGGGTAAACCGGTTTTTGGTAAGAAGACGACACCCAGTACTACACCCCCGGGCACCTTTGCAGGCAAGCAGCAATGGTAATGCTGTTAGTGTACCTTCTCGTGATGACGATGATGAGGCACGATGGCGGTGATGACGACTGTCAAACCTGGATGCATGGGTTGCAAGGGAGTAGGTTTTGCAATTATCGCTACGACGTCTCGGTAGATCCCTCGGGAGAAGTACCCATTGCCATCCGACGTCGAGAAGATTCGTCTTTTGGCATTTGCGTACTTCTCGAGCGGGGATATATATTTTGCATTCGGGTGAGATGGATATATATATGTCTCCTTGAAACGCAACCTTTTGCAACCTCCCGAACCATCCAGCATCATTCATTCCGTACCTGATGTCAACATGCACGCGAAAGGCGCAAAAGTACATTCGTCGTCTTCGAGAGAGAGAGCGTGCTTAATTTGAACCTCCCAAGTGGACTCGTTGGACTTCTTTCGTTTAAGCCTGGGCCTGGGCGGGGATATTCCCACGGGTGTGTCCACCGTGCTAGAAGGGAACGAGTACTCAAAGTAGGAGACCAGTGTCAGTGGTCTTCAGGAATAGAAACGGGACACACTGACACAATGGATAGTTTTATCGACACAGACATGCTGTTGGCCATCAAAGAGAGGGTGAGCTACATGAAGATTCATCCGTTTTCTTTATAGAATCGTTGCGACAGCCAAGAGATGGAGAAGGCTTACATTGCTCCTGAAGATCCGGCAAGTCGCAGAGGATGTTCTGCTTTTGTTCCGGAACGAATTATACCCCAGATGGTGAGATGACGAGAAGATGTAGTCTAATATTGGAAACACTATAATTCTCGTAAGCTTGTTGCTTGAGACAGTTTTGTGAAGCATTTGTGCCTGCGACCAATCGAGCATTCAGGTAACTTCGTGAACTTTGTGAAGATTAGTTTATTGTTGTTGACGTGCGAAGCTCAGCAGACTAGTATTTAAAGAAACTTGTCTGTTTCTTTGCCAAACAACTGCCGCCATACTCAGGCAGGCAGCATACTTGTGGCTGTTGAGTTTGAAGTTTTAAGCATAACTGCCTTCCCCACGCTGTGGACACCAATCTGGGTTGTCAATTGGTAAGGTAAAGCCGGGCACTAGTGGCTGGATTGTTGCCCGGCACTTTTGCCAACATCATAGATTCTACCAGAACTTGCAGAAAGTTCTCAGTCTGACTGCTCTCCCGAGACCTTGGGTAAAGGGTTTGCGCAACCGATCGAATGTGGCGCGATATGGGACACCGTGTGTATATGTGCGCGCCAGTCGAGGTGCATACTTGTCAACTGCACAACCTGGGTTGATAGTTTTGAATTTTTGCACCTACTCTCGTGAAAAGGGGTTGTACTACAGACAACATAGCAGTTGTCGGTATGGTGTGCTGGTTATACCTTCCGCCACTCACCAACGTTCGTCCGACTGATTAACTTTGACGCCAAAAAGACGGGTTCCATGGTCCCTCCGGTGTCACTCAGCGTTTCCTTCTCGTATAGACGTATCCAACAAAAGGCCACCAAAAAGTGTACAAGGGAGAACGATTTGGCAAAAAAAAAAAAACGGAAACTCCTCCCTTTAGCTGGGAGAAGATGTTGGAGTAGGAGATTTGGCTTTGCTAAGACTTTGAGGATTCCATATGTACCGGCGCGCTACCTTTACAATCGCTCCCTGACATGGCCAAAGGTTGATATTCTTAGTGTCTTCCGGGAGCTTTCCCGGTTGAAGTTGTTTACTTTTTCATCCATATGCCATTCCCATCTCTCGCCTGTAGCTTGTAGCCTGTGTTCTCCTTATTCGCTTCCTTCACAGCTACTTACAGGTCCCACCAGTGTCCCGAAGGAATTCCCAGCAGATTGCTATTTTTGCCTTCATATTCCAGTGCTTTGTTTTCTCGACCAGGGCTCTCCAATCTTTTGGGATGTCAATATTGGTTGTATTTTGGGTACGGTGACGCTAGCTGACTGGTGGAGCGTTTGGTTCTCGCGGTTCGTAGTAGCCTTGTACCATTGTGTTCTTTTTTGTTTTACTGTCATTCGAGACTCCCAATCCCCCATGTGTTGAGGAGTAGTGGATCGAGAATAGACAAAAAAACAAGAAAAAGGACATGTTGCTAGTCAACTCGTAGCCGATTCTTATTTTACATGTAAACGACACGTTAGGACACGGCAAACTATGCAGCGGTGCAGGAGCATCAGTGACATTCTATATTTATAAAAATGTCTGAAAAAAGGAGCAGCAACAGTACAGTTTGAAGATTCGATACGATAGTAATGCTACATGTTTTTACATATTTTGGTGGAAAATTTCGCTCACTTTTTCCCCCGAGAGGACAACGGGGTTTTGCATGTCTCATTCTTACCGGGTACGCGAACCACAAGAGTTCGGTACGTTCTCCAGAGATTAAAAGCTGTCGCGAAACTCTCCTATCAACAGACGTGAAAATAGAGTGAAAAAAAAACCTCCATCTTTGCATACTCAGTAACGGGAAGAGATGTCTTATCTTTTGCACAGCATAATGTTTCCTCTTCCTACAACCACGTTGCGCCACACGCCAGACATTGTCTGTGGTGCCATCATATGCAGTCAAAGTCAAAAATAAATCCGATTTGACAGGCCCGACAGTGTGTGGAGTCAAAGTGCAAAAGGAACGCGATGACTACGAACGTGGTTGGTACAGGTCAGGGTGGCACGGGGTGAGAAGTCAGTTTGACTCCCAGTTCGTGGCACACACCTTCACCCAAACCAATGCCGTTGTTGCGGTGATAAATGTGTGTAATGAATGAATACTGACGCCCGGGTTCTCGGGAACGACGTTCTTTGGCGTCTGGCACACGGGGTTCGGTTTTGGTTCGACGAAAGGTTCGCACAGTGACAT
The DNA here is from genome assembly GCA_000349165.1 of Anopheles christyi. Taxonomy (NCBI): domain Eukaryota; kingdom Metazoa; phylum Arthropoda; class Insecta; order Diptera; family Culicidae; genus Anopheles; species Anopheles christyi. The sequence continues at coordinate 8,490 of KB678425.1, read as the reverse complement.
GCAGATACTCCACATCCATACTTCGTGGTCACCCGGGAATAAAAGCATGGCAAATCAAAGCATCCAAATGTGTCTGTCACCCTCCGGCTTAACGCTGACCTTGTCTGTTAGTGGTAGCAAACTGGAAAGTGCTGGGCGTTCGATGTTGTAATTGACTTTCCGTGACCATCATTACCAGGTTCGTACGGGTTCCTTTGGGGAGCAATAGCATCACATTCCACTTTTCCTCGGTGCGTGTACTGCTCGTGTCGTGGCTCCAGTGTCTCAACCGGACTGGACAGCACGAGGGTTCGATAGTGACTAATGGAGTACGGTACCTGCAGAATTGCCTCCATCTTTAGCAGCCCCAGTTGTGTCTCTGGTTCCAGGAAAGTTGCCTGCTCCTGTGGTGCACATCGTGCGCACACTGGCTCCAATACTGAGAAGGAACGAATTCTGATTAGCAAAGTCTCGCGAGACTTCCTCACGGGACGGGACGACACACGGGCGTATACGGCCTGTTAGGAATCTTTTCCACCACAACCTGTACGCTGCAACGCCACCGTCAGACCGACAGGTAGACCAGCATCCCGTGTACGCCTTACTGTCAGATCTTTCCATCGTAACGCTTTCGATCGGTTGTATTGCGACCAGGCTGTGTGGAGCCTGCCTGTGCCGTTTGTATCTAGGGAGCTACACACTTGTGCCTGCAACGACAACGACAATGACGACGATGATGATGATGACGTGGACGATAGTAGTACACCTACGGATCCGTCCAGCTTCCATTCTTCCCCGTGAAAAGGAACAAGAAGAAACCATTGGGCGACCCTTTTTTTTAAATAGAAATATACATAATTCTCCTGTAGGCTTATATTATTTCTCCGCCACTATTTCTCGTGGCCATGAGGATCGGTCGGTTTAGTTCGCGCTGGCTCTTCGTCGTCGTCGTTGGGTAGGATATACGAGGGAATCCCGATGGGAATCCAACTGTTGGGGTTGGTATGAGTTGATGAGAGACAGCATCTGCACATCCAGATTCCCAGACTAGAGAGCAGGATGTTGGTGGCTATACAAGTATAAGCAATTTAGAGACAGCGCTTCTGCAGCACTATGGCGGGTTGCGTAGGGATGGGATGGTGTAGGAGATTTTTCGCCAACTCTTCAGGGAATAGTTCGACCGGTGGATCAGTCGAGCGGCTAGCGAGCGAAACAGGGAAACTAAGGTTGTTATTATTACACACTTTGTGCTAGGACGTCGTCGCGTGCTGGTTAGAACGAGAACGAGGTTTTTGTTGTTTGTGTTTTGGTGGTTAGTGTGCTCTCACTTTGCAACTTGTTCCACTGTTCCAGCAACTAATTCCAGCGTCTAGCTCGGGTGTTAGGGGGTTCAGAGGTTGTAGGTCGAATTTCTAAGGGACTAGGGTTTATGAATATATGAGTGAATGATGGTTCTCTTTTTTTGCACTGTTAGAGGTTTGATCCTTTTTTACGTTAAAGTTTTTTTACCCTATCTCCTCACGTAACGCTTACTATGAACTGGGTTATAACTGAAACTGGCCATCGTTGAGAGGATTCACTTTTGGACGTTAAGGAAGAGCTTCTCCAATATGTCTAGTGAAGAGTGGTACTAGTTTTTTTTGGGCCGATGAGTATAGTAGGACAGCCACTTGTTTTTTGCTATATCACTTCTCAATTACTTCCACTAAATTTGACCTGACCGGTGACATACATTTTTTATACTACATTCTCGTGTTTGAGCGTACACGTAAAAGATGTTCATCATCATGAGATGCTAATATCTGTGTAAAGCGAACATTCTGGAGCAGCGTTGGTCACACAAGCACCGCATATTACCCTGCTGATGTTTTGCAGTTCATAAAAGCTACGCCTATTTCGATGGAGAATAAGTTTTTGTGTGTGCTGTGGTTACTAGAGTTTCCACCAGCTTGGGTGCTGTTACAAACTCCAGCTATCATGATGTTTTGTGGATCATAAAAAAGTTGCCAAACTGTGTGCCAAATGTTACAGGATAGTGTGAGAATTGAGTAGTATTTCTTTACCGGCCCAACAGGCGCAGCTTCTATTGCATTTGCACGCCTAAAGTTATGCACTCCGCTGAACATCACTAGCTTCTGTTCATTGCTGCTCGCCTGTCCAGCTGTGTCCATCCCAGCAGTGTCCGATGTGAGACGAAGAAAAGTGCAATTCACTGTCAATTGGAGCGTTGGGAATTGAGTGCCTTCCTTTCACTTCAAGCCTGCCAGCCTCCTTTTTGTATTCTGCCAGCAAAACAAAGAGGGGTCACATCGCACAATATAGGCTCTCCCGGTGCACCCATATGCGGCACCACCTTTTCGAGGTGGGTGTTAAAGAGGCGATAATTATTTATGCAACAACCATTCAACCTTGTTGGCTGTGTGTTCGGTTTGCTCCGGGGTCCCAGCTGCACGGTCATGTTGTCCCGGTTGCTCTCGTGTGCCGTTGGATCCCGGTGGGGAAGCTCAAATGCGTTTGGCGGCGGCAGTAAATGCAGCACACGTTTAGGTTGCTGGTGTCTGGATCGTGTCATTACCATTCGGTCGGTTTTTGGTTGTGGTCGGAGCAAGCGAAACATGCGTGTTCTGTTTTGTCTATCCCTGGGCCCACGTGTTCTCGCACAAAACTATCATTGCCCGCGGCGGAGTTTTAAGCGTGCGACCTGCGGCAAGCCAACATCCGCATCCGCGCCAATTCCCTAATCAATGTGTTAGGATCACGACGCGCGCGCGTCTGTTTAGATGTTTTTGTCGCGCCCTCATCGCTGGTCCGCATCGCATCGCATCGCATTGGACTGCATACACGCGCGGAATGGGCGGTCTCGAATGGGTCATTTCATGAGTGGGGCTTGCGAACATCATTTCGCGTTCGATTGTGTGAACGCGATAGAATTCACACATTCACAAGGGAAGAATGGTGGTGGTGGTAGTGGTATATTGGATTTAAGCGTTTCCAAGCGTCATTGACGTGCTGTTGTTTTGCCAGCCTCCAGGGAAATGGGTTCATGTTGACAGATGAAGGTGGCGAATGGCAATAGTGGAATTAAGTTTGACGCCCGGCATCGCTATTATGCATTCGCGAATAAATATTCACAACAAACAATGTTCATTGCAAATGCTATTTCAATGCCAAATCTCATGAGGAACATTCACCAAACATTCTCCCATTGTCAACTAGAATAAGCTTGGTAAAGGACCTGTCGCTTAGTCAAATGTTTTAAATAAGGATATTGCTTTGCCACACAAATTTGCTACCAGAAAAAAGAAGCAAGAAAATATAAAACATAAATGCAACAACCTGCCTATAGCAAACGAATGCCGCTTGGAACGCCGCCAGTAATAAATCAGCTGATAATGAGCATGAGACATTCCTCGGAGACGCAAACACAAACCCAGAAGGATAATAAAAAAAAGAAGCGGTTCCAAAATGAACACACAAACCTACCACGTGTGGGGGCCATTCTCCGTCGAGTGAACCTATTTCGCTCTCCATTACTCTCCATCAGTACAGTGTCCCACGGTGAGAGCGCGCACTGGTGCTGTGTCAGCAGTAGTAGCATGAAAACTGGAAAGGCCAGCTTCCCACAGGATCTGTTTGTCTCATATTCCCTCTTTTCAAAGTAGATCCGTCCATCCATATGCGCCCAATCCTCCGTGCCCCCGTTTTTCCGTCAAACTTTCCTTTCCACGCTGGTGCACCCGGCTTGTCCTGTGTCTAGCTCGCTGGTACGTCTCCCGCGAGTGTCGTATTAGCGCGGATGTGAAGTCCTCTACCGGGTGGCCACCGAGTACGACGACCCACTATGTGTGTCTGTGTGTTCTGCTCCAGGAAGTCGTCGGAATTGGTTGACTCCCTTAAATGGGACCTCCTGGTGGGTGGGTGAGGGGAGCATGATCCTCGCGGGATCAAATAAATATATATTCTGATATTAATATATGTAAAAAGCAATTGCCACTAATTAGCATTCATGTGGTTGTCGTTTTGCCGACTCCGCCAAACATATGTGTATCTGTATGTGTGTTCGTTTCAGTGTGCGTATTTGTATTGAAGCCCCGGTGCGCATCGTTTGCCGTAGTTTTGCACTACGGCCAGGATCTCTTCCCCCTTCATGCCATATTTCTCCCTTGGGGGAGGCGGTGAGAGGTGAGAGGATCCTATTTGTGCATAAATATCTAAAATGAAGTGAACCACCCAGGATCGGGTGTATCCTCGCTCTCTCTCTCTCTCTCTCTTCGGTCATCACGTTGTGTTCACAATTGTTTCGCGGATTTTGTTTCGAAAGGGTGATGAAAGGAGCTAGGAGCTAGAGTGGAGAGACAAACAGAAAGGAGAGAAATCATCAACAAGCGAGACAGGGGTGAGGATAGATACGGGATATGGGAATTTCGCCGAAAATGCGGTCCTCTACCATAATTGACCAGGGACGAAACATCCTGAAGGCAAATGAGAACTGCTGCTGCTACTGCGTGTCCCACCCGTGCATAAGTGTGTGGAGGTCGTTACTGTGGTGGTCACTTTTCACCATTATCGGGCAAAACTCCCGCAGGTGTACGAATTGGGACTGGAGTTGTGGTGTGTGATTTTTTTCTGCCCACAAATTCAGTTGTGAAATAATTGTCCTGCTTGTCGTAAGGATAGTGGGAATTGGTCACATAATTTATTTCTTTAAATACCCTGTGTTGGAGCATATAATGGAAGTTGTCATATTGGTGTAGAGTAAAGATTTTTCTCTGAAGATCTTTATGGCATTATAGCGATAGAGTTTCTAGTAGCCAAACAAACGTGTTTGAGGGTTATAGGGAAGACTTAAATGTGATAACTCAATGGAACCTATTTGTTAGCATCTGACAAAGAATTGTGTGAAAATCAAAGACAACGATCTTGAGCCCTAAATGCAAACGCTGTGAAATCAATCGAAAACCATCGTCGATAACTTCTGAAACGTACCTTAGCTTTTGCCCAAGCTATAGTTTTCATTTCGAGTAGTAAAATGAAATCAAAGTAAAAAAAAAAAGATTCCACTCTCCCCCTGAAAATCGTCCGACTCAGTGCACAGTCACAGAAGATGTTCCCCGCAAAAGTCCCAAAGTTTTTCCTAACTCCATAAGCAGTCCATTGGGGTTGTCCGGCGGCTTCTAACCCCACGCCCAACCTTCAACAGCACCATGAGAGGTTCGAGAGGTGGCGAGTAATTAAATTTTCAGCTAAACGATGCTAAGAATTAAGAACTATAATCGAGAGACGTTGCCCCTTTCTCTCAACTGCTTCGTCTCATTGCAAAAATCTACTACAGGGGCAACACACAAAACCACCTTTTCGATTGGAAACAACTGGCAACTGTCTGGAGAATTGCATACAGGAGAGTTTAAGAATTTGGTGGCGGACGGGGATGGTGCGTGTTGGCAAAAAGAAGTGATTCCTGAAATAATTTGAAGCTCTACCTGAGGGAAAGGGAATCGAAAAGTGGGGGATGAGCGATCGATTGAAGTGGTAGTGTGGGGGGTTGGTCCCATGTATCTGAGATTAAAGAATTGCACCCGAGAGCTGTGGAGGAACTTTTCTGCAGAAAAGGTTCAAGAATGGCAACCGGAAAGTAGCCCCGTGTCTGGCATTAGGCCTTTTGGGAGGGGAATGGAGGGTAATGCTTCTTTTCCAATTCTTCAACCGAAGGATAAAGTGCATTGGTCTTATAGTTTTCGGTGCGTTAGGTATTATTATGCGTTGTGCAAAAAGGAATGGGAACGGAAACGAAAATCGGTTTTGTGCAGAAGGGAAAGAAAACCAATTTCAATCGTCTCGGGCATGAGGTCGTTTTGCCGAAGAAATGAACCAGGCACACAATATTAAGTGATGCTACCGAAAGGGGATGATCCTGTCGCTGCACTTACCAGACTCCACTTTTGTGGATGTATTTGTTTTTTTTTTCTATTCCTTGGCCTTGCCCTGGAATGTCTTTGGCTTTGGCTAACAAGATTTGGGCTAGACCCCATCGAAATTGATCGTCGCATTTGCAATGGAAAATAGCATCCCTTTTCCCCTGTTTGGTTGCATATTACCCACCCCCCTTGCCCAAAAAGCACAACACTCGGCAGTTGAAGTTATTTTTTGAGAATATTGAGCATTTCTTTCAAAAAGCAGCACACAAGAAAAGAAACACACCACTGGGTGCTTGGAGTGCCATTTCAATGCGCACACACCTTTGCTACCGATGCACCCCAATTTTTCCTACGGAAATAAGGAAATCAGATATTCTTATTATAGCCACAAGGTATCAAGTCTCGGCATGCTGGTAAAAGAAAAAGGGTGGCACTTGGCAACCAGATTTCACCCCGTTGCTTTCCTTATGGAGAGTGTGGAACAACAACACGCCGAACACTGAAGAAAAAATACTTCACCGGTAGCCCTGCTTTTTTGCATCCCTCGTTCGGCTCCTAACGAGCAGCAAATTTTCTTAGCACACGGGAAATCGGAAGCATCATTTTTTATTCATTGCGTTTTTGAGCAGATTTTTCGACCGGCAAATCGACGCGCCGTGTCTTTGGACCTTTCGTCCCTTTCCTCATTTTCGCTTTTTCTGGTTAGAGTTGGTTGGGCCGTTGTGCTTCGGAAGATTGTATCCGATGTTGTCCGATGACCCGCCAACCAGTTGTTGCACTGGGTGAAATTTAAGTTTGAAATATGGAGAGATTGGCAAAAAAAAGGGAACGCGCTAGTTTGCATCAGATCTTGGGTAACTGAGGTGATAGCGTTGGTGCAATTTGTCTGCATACTTTCTTGCCTTGGTTCCTGCCTGATGCAGATACTACCGTTGCTTGTGGTGCATTAGAATACGAGAATTGCTTGGTTAAAACTGACCGGCACCGGCAACTGAGAAAAAAAGAATCTTCATATTAAGCTTTCCAAGAGATCCAAAATATCATGTCTTGTGGAGTTTTTGAGATTTTCTTCCTAGCTAGGAAATCATAGACAAATTGAATTCACTTCCGTTACATTCCCTGTGCGCCTTACCGGCCACAGTTTCGATTCCATTACCTTGCGGATATGGTCATGATCTGTGTTATGTGTGGGATTTAAGCCCAATGACGATTCTAATCAATTTCACCTAATTCCAACAGTTGCGAGAGTTTCGAGAAGAACATTCAACGGGACATCTAGGTGCTGTGGACATCGAACCAGCTTAGTTGAGTGGAAGGAAAAAAAATGAATAAATAAAAAACGCACCCCGTCTCTCTTCTCGTTGTCCAGAGGTTTGCTTGAAACACTGGACACTTGGCAGACAAAAATGCAGTCGACAGACACCCAAACGACAACAACGACGACCCATTGCTTCATCTCGTTATCTCGCACGCTAAAGGGACCCCCGGCACCCCGGTGCCGTGTTTAGTTTCTGTTCGCATCGTCTCACCACACTCTGGCCTGGTTTGTCCTGGGTTCCCTTTCCACCCCTATGTGTTGTTCCTGGTGGCAATACCTCCAACACACACACAACAGTAGCAAAAAAAAGAAGACAAAACGTCTCCCGGGAGCTGCTCACCTTCTCCTGCTCATTTTCCCCGTTGATAAATCCCTTCACCAATGACACTGGTCCCGGTGTTGGTCTTCGCTCAACGATGCCATTGTTCTTCTTTCTAGTCCTTCGGGTTTCACCTCGGGGTGGACCCATCTCTGCGTTACTCCGATGGTAGTACTCTACCGTCGTTTCGATCGTAATTCCGTTCCGACAGTTTCGTTCATTTTATGGATGCGCATCCTCCTGGGGATGGTTCCAACTTCTTCCTTCGCAGCAGCAGTACAGCACCTCGGTACTCGGTACGGTTGTGTGCTGGGTGGGTGTGAGCCACCAATTCAAAGCTTAGGAGAGGTCCCAAAGCACCCTGAAGTGTAGTAGCAGTTCCAGTGGTAGATATATATGTATGTGCTCTGTTTTTTGTTGTTGCTGGTGTTTCTCTGCTCCTCTCAGTACCAACACGCGGAGCAAGAGCAAGAAAGCTTCAGCGTGTATACACTTGTGCACGCCGCTGTCCATTTGGAAGAATAGAGCCTGTGAGCCTGCTGTGAGTGTATAGATGTGTGTGTGTGTGTGTGTGTGTCTTAGGCTAACAGCAGCACCGTAGCAGTCGTAGCCGTGCGCCTTCGAGTCCCCTTCAACTTCGGAGGTGCTCCCCAGTGGCCATTTCTTATGCTTGAAAATCCGAAACACAACTCCGAACTTTCACGAGATATATCTCCCCGACCGACCGGGCGGGTACTAGCAGCCGGATACAGTTTCGGTCAGGGAGGCCGGCCGTGTTTCGCCATTTCCCGGTGGCCAATGTTTCTCGTGCTATAAAGCGGCACGCGGACCCAACACAAACGGAAGAGCGGCAGGGGTTTCCCATCGGAACAAGGACGGTATACTACCGATCCCCAAGCAAAACCTAATCCTCTGCCAAAACCAGTTGTCACTAGCCTGGTGGGCACTCTCTCTCTCTC
>KB678424.1:0-41411 GCA_000349165.1 Anopheles christyi | reverse complement strand
GGGGGGGGGCGTCTGGTGCTGGACTGTGTTCACACAAGAGAAAGAAAATCAACAAAACCAACTCGCCTGGACTACACGACATGATGTGAAAACATTTTCCTTGGCGAGTTGTTTTTAGGAAGAGCAAACAACGCAACAAAACAGAATACTGCAGCGAGAAAATTAAAAGCAATCATCTTTACGTTCGTTGTACTCTCTCAGGTGCGGTACGGTTGTCAGGGAAACGGTGCCATCGAGGTCAAAGCACACCTGTTCTGACCGGCGAGGGAAAAATGTGACAACATCATCGCTTAGGCGGTGGTCTATATGTAATGAAATTCAAATTGAAAACTTTTATAGACCGCTTACGTTAATCACATGCTCTGTTCCTTTTTTTTTATTGTGATGACCTACGCAACATCTTTATCAAACCGATTAACTCATAAATTAATACTTTCCCAGCGGTTTGAGCATGAGAAATCCGCAGTCGTTAAAGGAAGCACCCTCACTTACGACCCCTTTCAATAAACGAAACAAAAATGTGCCAATGAAATGGATTGGAATTAGCGTGTTGGTGCCGTTAAAAAAACCCTCTCTATCTCGCCATAGGTTGGGGAATTTTATAACATCTATTTCGAGGCAGGAATTTGTACCGTTCCTCTCTGCTCCATCCGAGCATGGGAAATGGACCCTCCACCCGTCCGTTCTTCTATTCCAGTGGGAATTCTTTCACTCGCTTCTTCGTACATCGGTTACAAGCATGATTATGATGTTAAAATCGTCTTCTGCTTTTCGTTCCGCAAGTGCGCATAAATAAATAAATGCTCCACACCACAATGCACCGAGGCGAGGTAAGCGTGAACGTGAAAGCATCAACCGGCGGTGAAAGATGCGTAATTCTTGCGCACATATTTTTCTCGTCTTTTAGCTCATCCCATCGATCGATCGTGAAGCGTGTAAAGCGTGGCATCGTTGTACGTAATCGTTTGTTTATAGTTTTTACTTTTCACGCAACGTGTGGTTGTGTTGAAGGGTTTTTTTTATCTCTATCGCTTTTTGCGTGTTTTGCAATGGGAAGCATATTTTCGCACGACCGAAAAATCACACATCTTTTCCTCTATCTAAAAGCGATAGTTTTTGCCACAAGATTCCGTTTGGTTAAGTTTCACACATTAACCGACCTGTTTCTATCCAGGGCGTGTTGACGTAAAGATCGTTTTTTTTTTTTTTTTTTTTGGGAATAAAAGTAAAAATCAGGCCATCACGATTTCTGTTAGGGAGGAAACCGAAAATAAATGAGTTCTGCTTTGCCACACCGCCAACGGTATTACGCAAGTCGAAAAATCTATCTTTCCAGTCTCATGAAAGTCAAATATGGATACAGTTTTGTAAATCCAGCAGAAAAATTGCGTGCCAAATTGTCATTAATAATTTGCCCACTTTCACCCTTCCCTCACGGGAGGGCACCTGCCTTTTACATCATAATGTGAAACCATGTGTCTTTTCGGTTTTCTTTCTACTTAGACAGACTGGTCTCACTGGACTCTCGAGCACTGCCGACTCAGTGTAGATGAAGTGGCTGATGATGGCTATTAATAATTTCCAACGCTTTGGCGCCATGGAATTGGTAAAATGGATAAGTTCCCATCAGCACGTTCCCTTCACGCAATGCATCATCGATGATTTGATTAATTTTCAATGAATCAGTGCTTTTCTGAGTGCCTTTAAATTGAGCTACCGTTTCGTTACCTTTATGAATGGAGTTTTTCCTCCCTCCGATTTTTTAGGTTGTATTTTTTCTGCTTCATTATTTAGTTAAAGTCAACTATTCCATTGCGCAATCGCTTTCGTTTTCGACTCAATGTGCACTAACACAAACACACACACACAGACAAAGGAGACCAAGGATTTTTTTTACATTTGGCAACATTGATGTTTGATTTTGTTTAGTGGATCATGCTGAAAGCCCGAAATGAGCCACAGCATAAACAAAGTCGTTGCGCAAGTAATGCATTCGGATGCGGAAATTAATCATCGATGAGCATTTAATGCCCTTTTGCGTAAACAATCCATACACAAGAGGAAGCATTGCAATGTGTGGTTTTTTGTTCCGTCAGTATTTCTGGTCCACCTTTCATCGAAACAACTTCTCCCGAGCGGAAGCACTTTTCCAACAGTGTAAAATCCCAGCAAACGTTTTACATTTAGGTGTGTAGAAAAAACGACCGCATCACGATCGAGCACTGTTTGATTGGATCTAACGCCACAGGCGTGCGGGACAGTGTGACCTAAATTGCGTCCGGCATCGGAATCATCCCTTCTTTTCTCTCTCAAGCGATCTACTTCCGATCTGACAGGAGGAGCAATTTCCGCAACATTAACACCCACCGGGACCGCAGAGATGAAACACGTTAAAGTGCATGCGACTCCCCGCGTCCAGCCAATCATTCGCACCATTTCATTCCATTTTCACACGATTTTCAAGGGTTTTTTTTTCTTTTTACTAGTGAAGGTTGTTTTTTTCTTTTGTAAACCACGTTTATTAACATGGAGCTATTTCATCTCGCAGAACAGGATACCTTAGTGCCACTGGTAAAGACGAGACATAACCACTCAACCAGCGTCGGATCGAATCTCCATCGTATCTAGGAATAATTGCGATTTAAATCGGCTTTTCCAGTGTGTTTCTTTTCTGTGTTGATGTTCCTAAGAAACCTTGCCAACCCCTACCAACAACAAAATGCGTTCCCATTTCTATTGCACCATAACAATGTCCATCATCTAGGCCCACCGTCGATCACGTTTCATTTTTAATCGCACTCACTTCTACTGCCCACACTTCCTAATCTCTTTCTCCCTAGCCAAAAGCTAACGCGAATTATAAGCAAACACCTAGGGGCACGTCCGTCGGTCCAACCGGACTTTACTTACTGATGACGATTATTTCAATCGTTTGTTTATGTTGTGTACCATATACACCAACACAAAGACAGCACAGCAAAACGCGTTCTAGATACACGTCAGGAAGCACAATGTGGCAAAAGTTTAGGTTTTCACAACCACCAATAGAACAGCGCTAGCGAGGTGCTGCTACCCGTTTGTCCAGCACTGTATGTGCTGCGTTCGCATTCTATCCCGCGCAAACGCACGATTTCGGTGCGCACGGCATGTTTCATCATCGTCACGATGTGCGACCATTAGGCCCTTCCATACCTTTTGCTTCTTGCATCACCCTTCCGAGTTTATTGTGAGCTGTAGCAGCCAGCATCTATGCTTTTCTGCCAGCGCTCGCGTTCGACGCGAAAACCTCAATGAGGCGACAATTACCATAATAATTCAGAACAATTTACTCGAATCAATCCATTCGCGCGAATGCGCAAAGCCACTGCGATGCGGGGCAGTATGTTGATGTTGGAGCAGCATGAGCATAACGACGACAACGAATGAGACGTGTTTTTTTTTTGGCGCGTGATTTGGACCATACACGCCCGAGATCTCTAAATGATCATACAAAAAAAAGACGCTGAGGCAACAGAATCGCAGCTTCTTGATCGGATCCAATCTTGACGCGCAAGCTGTTCTTGTTTAGCACGTCTCTGCTCCCCCTGACGACACACAGGCTTTGTATTCTGTTCTTTTATTTATGATCATCACCAGCAAGGTATGATTTGGTGTGATAACCGTGCATTACCATAATCCTCCCCTTTGGCCCCAGTAGTGGCGACGCGGATGGAGCCAATTTCATGCTGCGCTACGTGTTGCAGTTTTAACAGTGAAGTGGAGGAAGAGAGTGTAAAAAAAATACTCATTCACACGAAACAGCCGCACGATCAGTGTGTCTCTTCAGTCGCTTTGCTTATCACGGAGCCGCCCAGTCGGTCCCGTGTCAGGCTCAGGGTCAATCTGACCCTTACCATTAGTAGCACCGGGTGTAATCTATTGCAGGCGAGTAGAGGAGGATTATGCAAAAAAAGGAACCCATAACAACCATTCAACCAAAAAAAAACCAAAAAAAAACAACACCAACACAAATCCCATTTGGCTGATGATTTGTTGGCAACCTTTTTGGGGAGAGAGATGCTCCAACCGTGTTGGTCGCGGTTACGGCGATAGGAAATAGTTCGTTTAGCAGAATATATTGGCAATAAAAAAAACAGAAATATACACGAACTGTAAGGGGGATTTTGCTGTGGAATCAGTTTGATAGTCACAGACAGACAGACAAGGAAAAAACGACACAGCAGATTGTTATTATCATGTTGCAGAAGATACTCTGTGGTGAGCAAATGACTTTATCGTTCGTGGAATTGGGGATATTTGTAGAAACAAAACGTAAATTCTTCATTCCACTGGTAACAAATTACTAAAACTCCTTAAGACAAAACGATAAACTTGTAGTGGTCGGGATACGAGAAGCTTTTTCGACCAAACGATCACTTTTTTTCGCTCATTTTGAATTCAACTAACATTTTCAATCTAAAACTCCTCTACTTTGTCCCCCACTAGCAACCATTTGCACTTTATTTTGTTTCCTCTCCTCACGGGGACACACTCGGTACATGGTTCCACACTGTAACTCAGCTTGTTATCAAGATGTGCTTCTAATTTTGCAATCAAAAACAATCAAACTAATGATCAACGGCAAACTGTACCACCCCAACAAACCGTAAAGAGGACGCACTGGTATATAACACGTTGGGGTGGAGATGAGCTCCACGAGAACCACAAAGCACGATCGAGTCACAAATACAAGCACCGGAAAGAGAGTCTATCAGCTGGCGGCATCTAATACGTATTGAGGGGTTTTATCTTCCAACCCCTTCCCAACAATGACCAATGTTTGCGATAGTTAGGAAATGAATTTTCACCAAAAATATTCATGCTTGCTTATCTGTTTTTTTTTTTATTCTACCTTTTTGGATATGCTTTTCTATGATAAACATACCAACGAGCGGTATGATAGTGTTTCTTATCGGTCATATTTATTCTTACTCTAACGCCAACATTGACGTACATGTTTGATCGTTGTCTGACTCATATCGCTGCCGTATTGTTTGTTCCAATCATGTTGACTTTCATGTTTCCCTATGTTACGGTGTGATTGATTTCTCCTTCAATTCTACAAACTTTTCATCGTAGTGTTTGTATTGAATCGTTCAATGCGTGCAAAGAATTCGACACTCAGCAAAACAATAGTTTTTGCTACATATTTTATGACCGGAGGGACCAATGTGAGTGTGATTTATAGCATAGCATGTCTCATACAAACTTTCACCCTTCCTTGCATCTTTGGTTGGTTTTATGAAACCCTGTCGATGATCATAAAAATATGAATTCATCTATTTCTATACGAATTTATTCTCACATCACTCAGTATTGTGATTGAATCTCTCATTACGATCTTGCATTTGGGGATTTGGAGCTTAAACTACGATCACCACCGGAACAGACTACCAATCTTCATCTTGTCACAGCTGATGGCCATTCAAATTGAAGGCTTACCATGGCAACAATCCCCATCGCCATGCGTTTCGTTATCGACCATTTATATTCTGCAAAGAAAGCGAAAACAAATGAGCGTCACAAACGCTTCGCGCTTTCTTCAGTTCCACCCAAGAAAAGCTTTCCTTTTTTGTTTTCTTTGCGTGTGCCGGTAGGTAAGGTGTCGCCAGCGTATGCACACACACTCACACAAAGGCAGCCAAAATAAACAAACAAAAAAGATGGAAACAAACCGACGCCAAAGCGGCTCATTCAGCAGGTAGGCTTTGTAATGTGTGGCTCTTAAGCTAGATTTGCATAAAAAAAAGAAAAGGAATAGCCGGCAACGGTCATTTATGGTTCACTATACGAACCAAACTTTTGACTACCATTTTCTCTTTCCTGGCAACTGTTTGCGGGTGGCAGGGTGTTTTATGGCGTTAGGAAGCGGTGAGGCATTCAAACCGAATGGGCAATCATCGAGAGTGTACAATAACAAACTGCTCCAAAATGATGCTGCTGCTGCTGCGGAACCAAAATTGCGGAAATAGCGAAAGTGAAGAAATAATGGCAGACAAATCAACACAAACACAACAGGCTAGAGCAAAACAAACAGCAACAAAAAAAAACAACCAAACCAATAAACATTGATCCATTCAAACAGTCACACTGGCTAGGAAAAATAGGAAATTGATTCGCGATACCCGAGATGGTTTATTTTTGGGTTCATTTTGTGGATGCGGTAACAATTTTGATCGATTGTAACGTGACTTCCCGCACAAGGGTAAATTTGCTTTGTTTACCATTTTAGGTTCCCAAATTTCCTGCTTTAGGAGGATGATATCATTTTGGTAATGAGAAATCACCATCGCTGGATGCTGGACTTGCTGGAAGAAGCATATGTGTCGTGCCTCGAAAGCATGACACCGATGACTTCAACGTAAGCTGTTTGGATTCCTTCAAAGGAAAGCTTAGATCACCGTTCAATCACAGAACATGAGTCTTGAACATTTGTTGGACATTTTTAAGCAACGGTTTTCATTTTTGAATTTCACATTTGGATGGAAGTTGCCATTCTAATAACGCAGCCTGTACTTACCACTCAGTATAAACCGGTCGACGACACTCAGGTTAGCTGAGGTTAGAATAACCAAACCCCGCACTGATTGATTTCCCGGACACCGAGCGACCTAAAGTGCGAATGACAATGACAAGCCAATTGCACCCAGCAACGACCACGAATTGGGGTGGAATTGTCCGCCTCCCAACAAACACAATCGAATGCCGACAACTGCACTCGTCGTACCCCGTCCGCTGCAGTGCTGCACCGTTCAACCAACACACACACGCACACGCGTTATTCACACTTGGGCACACCTCCTAACACCACACATGCACCTGTGTATGACCAGAACGGAATAGAACAACAACAAAATAATGCATCAGGAAACCATTAGACATGCAATGGTACGGCTTAAAACCTGTCAACTAGTGCTTCTCGTTTCTGAATCACTTATGATCAAAGCACAACCTCCTGCTCGCATACACAGCGATCGAGCGCTTAACAGTGACGATAGATCCGGCATGAACACTAATGCTACGCCGCACTTGTTTTTTTGCGCGTTTTTAATAAGTACTGGTGACGTTTGAATTTTGCTCTTCGATGCACAAACAAAACACAAACAATTTCTACTGCACGTGCACTCGTTTTCTTTTAAACTGCATTCGTTAACAATCTTGCAATCACATCATCCATTTCGCTCCCGGAACTAGGCAAATCTTTTCATTCTGCACAGCAGCAAACCAATCGCACAACCGTTTTCATACCATAAAAACTAGCAACTTAAATTCAATTCTCACAGTTGCCTAATTGTGATTCTTGTCACGTACTTGCCCACACGTACCCAACTCACTCACCCGCCACGCGAATGCTTTAGGGATTGTTTGGGACACTTTTTTCGGTTTTTTGCTTTTGATTCGTGCACGCTTTCTTGCTCACCTAGAAACGGCCAAACACAGAAAACAGAATCACAAAAGTCGGAACATACACACACACACACACACACCGGGAGTCTCACGTACTACGAACCAAACGCATGCTTCCACGGGAACGGTTCGACGTGAAATGCGCGAATGAACGGATGATCTTACCTCCGCAAGTGGTCTAGTCTGGTCCGGACGATCGTCGGATTCATTCATTCATTGGTTCACTCGAAGCTGGCATTAGTGTGATATTTTCCCTCTTTGTCATCGATGTATTGAATGCTTGTTTTCTACAAATTCTTCAAATTTGTTAAAAATCAGTGCCTATCTTGAGTTGTACCCAGAGCTTCTTTTAGTACAAATGAGAATTTTAATAAAATTCAATTAAAAGTTATTGCACACCTTCGTCGCTCCTTTTTTTACAGTGCACTGTGTGTTATTCGGATGACTCGCCATTGCATACTTTTAGGCTCTTTTTCCTCTTTTCATCTACAGCTATTGACACAATATCAACTCTTTACTTCCAAAGGGGCGTTTTATTTCCACTCAATTATCTTCAAACTTTATTTCCATTTCACTATCCCAGGGATTCTTATTCAATTTTTCGTTTGCTTTTACTCTTTCCTCCGAGTAAATACGATACAATCCGACGCAGTAGTAACACTCCCACGATCAACACGATCACCATCGCTCCAACCACATCAAGCAACGCGAAGCTCACCCACGGCAGATCCAATCCAGCCGATCGCAACTGAGGAGCCCCCTTGTAGCGTATCACGTATTCAATCCAGTACACAGCCTCATCCAACGCCGGTACTGGCCGATCGCGGAAAATCTGTGACACTTTCTCCATGTTCGCTTTATAGCTCGGATTGTACAAAACCTCGTCCAGCGCCCAGCGGAACGATTGCTCGGTAATGTTGGGGAAGTACAGCTTCACCGCATACCCGCCCAGTGTGGCTTTGTTCATGTTTAGGTGCTGATCACAGTAGATCGGTATACCGACCATCGGAACTGCCCGGTGAACACCTTCCTGTGTACCCAACAGCCCACCGTGTGTAATAAACACCTTCACATTACGATGCCCGAGAATGTCGCTCTGTGGCAACCAGCTGCGAACGAGCACATTCGATGGAAGGTTTTTAATGCTCTCGTCCTCAAACTTCCACACGACGCGTTGCTTCATGGAACTGAACACATTCAGCATGACGGACAGCTTCTCCGGGGGCATGTCCGCTGAGCGTAGGTTTGTACCGAGACTGAAATAGATCACACCATCCTTTGCGCCATCGATGAACGTTTGAAGATCGTCCGGAAGACGTTTTGGTTCTTTGATGTGTAAACCACCGACCTGTACCAGGGCCGGTACTTTCGCACGGGTCGATGTAAGGGGTGGATAGCTGTTCAGCAGAATCACCGATACCTGTCGTTCAAGATCGGCCAAACGTGGCAAAGGAGAGGGCAGGAACGAGAAGTATTTGTCCGCCATTGCTTGCTGCTCGGGAAGATAGTACCAGGAGCGAAGCACAAGTTCGTACGAACTGACGAACGCATTGTAAGCACGCTGGTATAATGACATATGGTCGGTGAATGGTAGAAACTCGTGTGGTACGTGTGACCACGCGTTCATCAGTCCCATCATTGGACCCATGTACTGAGCGAACCCGAACGTACCTAGGGGGAAGACGTGCGGGGAGATTTTGTGAATAAACCAATCAACATTAAAAGGAAGGCATTTCGACTCTCCCACGTTATATCTCACCTATAGAAACGATCGGAACTTTATACTTATGCGCCAACATCAGGTACGCTTCCTGGTAGAACTGCTCCGCAAGCAGTAGATCGAACTGAGTCTTATCGTTGCGCAGAAAGTCCATGACATTGTCACGCGTAAATGCGTACTCTGCAGTCTGAAGACCCAACGGGTACAGGAAATCCATCAGCATTTGATGAACTGAGATGTCAGTTAGATCATACAGCGAGTCCACGTTAACCGATTTTCCCCAAAAATCGTAGATTGGAGAGATCACTATCTCGGTTAGGTTTGGATGTGGAGTTTTCCTGGGATAGTTTGTGATAACTGTCACCTCATGGCCTCGATCAAGCAGCTCCTCCAGGATGCTACCGATCATCATCCAGTGACTACGACCGGGAAACACATTAACGGAAAGTATCCGTGCTCCTAGGGAGGTTTGCAGGGCAGTGGCGGCAATGAAACAAACCAGCGTCAGAAGATGCTAATGATTTTGGAGAAAAAACAGCAAGCCATCAATCACAAAGTTACAAAAAGTGCTCTGTTGAAGTCGGTATTTAAAATGTAATTATCCATCCATTGTACATGTAGTTACAATTTCATAAAGCACTGCGAAGGTATTATTTCCATACAAACGGAACATGATCAACTTTTTAAAGCACGTTACAAGCGAGTCATGCTGTGTCACGTTCACAAATCACTATCACAGGATGACAATCAAAATGTGCAGCGAGATTTGGTTTGAGTGCATTGCGATTGCAGTACAAGAATCAAGCAATGCAGATAGCCAATGGAATTTAAGCAGTTATAAAACTATTCACTAACAAAACCAGTTCTTAACTAACATAAAATTATGTACTGAACACACTTTCGTACCATTTTTGGAATGGATTGTTGCACCTCTAGAATGATGTTTTACATCCGATCACAACAACGACACGATCGTCTAATGATCCGATCTGACTCCAATGACAACTCAACTACTACTAGAGTCGGCATCAGCTGCTAGCACAAGCCCCACTCGCAGTCAGGTTCAATGCCGATTTGACCTTGTTAGCCCTCATACAAACCCTAGCCACGGTCTTATCAAGCCGGTCAAACATACTCGCCGATCCGCTGCTGAACAGTGTTTCCTCAGACGCTTGCTCAAGTGGTTGATTTAGAGATAGAAGGCTATTACAGCAAGAAGGGGAAAGGATTCCACTGCTTGTGGTCTAATGTGGTCCCCCGATTGTAGCACGATAGAATCCAGAATGAGCTTAGTTATTGAAAATAACCGTAGGAAATCCAATCAGCACATCGTCACGCAGGTTCCGTAGAGCATGCGAAAACACAAGATCGCAACATATTATTGGATAGAACTAGATGTATATCTAAATGACATATCGGAATTTTTGTGTGTCCATTTTCTAGAGCTACACAAGTCGACACCCTTGAGCGATTTTCGATTAAGAGGAAATGAATGAAAATAATTATCTAACTTGTCGGTACGTCCACGTCACAGTTGGCAGAGTAGGCCGATTATGGGGAAGCTTTTAGAACGACCAACTGTATTTATAGATACATTCCATAAACACGCAGGCTCAATTCTAAATCTGATTTTGATGACCACCGCACAGTAAATTGTGTCGTAACGAGATGAGTTTGCTGACAGGATTACTATTTGTGAGAAAACATGTAACAATCAGATATAAACCTACCTGGACGCTTAACACGAACTTTCGGATTGTAGCAATTGAGGACGCCGTTTCCACTCACTGGTGAATTGCCATGCTGTTAACGAGAAACACAAACAAATGTTTGGTTGTAACGATATCATATATTTTCCACATCTGTACAGAGTACAATTGTTTTTCCTTGTTGTTTCTCTATTTTCCACATTGCACCAGTTGCACCTAAACCATCCCGGCACTATGCTGTTTTTTTTAAACCCTATTGTAACACGCCACTATTCCCTGCCACTTCCTATATAGCCATTTAAACTATTCGCCCACCAAAATGTTGCCCACAGCAACGGTTTGCAATGGTTGCTGCCTTTTTATGGCTTCCTACCAGCCAGATTTCATCTCACACAGTGTGAGCGCTACAGTGAGCCACGCGCTACATTTCTCGTCTTAGTGCTTGTGCTTCTCACTTATCAAGTCCTTATTTTGCCACCCTTTTTTCATGTTTCATTTATCGCGTATAATATCGTTTTGTTTTGCGTATGGTTCGAGATAAATTACACTGAAAATTTGATTTCATTTTTTTAAATATCGGTATGTATATATGCGTGTGAGTGTTCTTTTTTTGTTTTTGTTGTATATATAAGGTTTCTCGTGTGTATGTGTATACATATAGTCTCTGCGAACGTTTCATCAACAATGTGACTGAGAGAATGACCATGGCAACTGCCATACACAGCGGCGTGAACGCGAATTTTGATAACCAGAAACGCACACGATGGAGTAATGCAATTCTATGCTACCTAAACACCAGAACTCTAGCATCATCCGCACCCACTCGTCTAATGGTCTTGTTATTATGTGGGTCTTTTCCTCCACTCTGTTGATGCTAAATACTGAATTCGCTCTCTACTTAAGTATGTACACCGACAATGAAATCTAAATGTTTTGACGTTAACGAGTCACGAGTGTGTTACATGTTGTGGAGAGTTTTGGTTTTGTGTACATAGCATCTATAGCTTTGGACTTCCGATGAATGTGTAACTTTCTTTTTATGTTCTCCTTCATAGAAAGCCTTCTTTTCGTTTGTCATTCTGTAGAAGAATCGCTAACCACGGAGCTCAAAGAATGAAGGATGGCATGATTGCACTGATAACAATGGATGAAAGATTAGATCCTTCCTGAATAATTCGGAAAAAATGGTACAACAGTGAGCCAAATGTGCCAAATATGTGTCTACTATTCATGAAGTAATCGCTTCAAAAGCTTCTGCCCTGAAATGAGTTCTTAACTGATTAGATAATATCATATACAACAACATCTCAATCCATCACAAGTCTGCTATAACTTCCTTTCTCTTCAGCATGTTTGTCCATAGCTCTAGCTAATACATACACGGTTGTTCGAAGATGAAAGCATTGGTGTTGTTTAATGGTTTTGTTTAGGTGACCATAACACTATTGTAAATTAAGTTTTAACCCCATTCCCTGACACAGAACTCCTGATGAGGACTCCTAACTCTAAGTGTTCGTTTTGTTAGTTTGCTTTAACTATTGCTTTCTTGTTGTTTTTGCTGCTGTTATGGGTTTTTTTTTCTAACTGCACACAGAGATGGGAAAATCGAAACGGTGAGTGGGTGTTATGCGGTGTTCCTCCAAGGAGGATGTAACAACAATTAATAAAGATCCTTTCCAGCTTAATTTGCTTAATATTTCCTTTTACTGAAGGCGCATTCGTGTCATATTAGTATTGCTTCAGTGTATTTACCTTTTTTCTTGCGCCACGGCATACAACAAATTTGGCTAAACAAGTTTCACGACCTCATTTCTCGCATTTGCAAATACGACCCCGTTTTCCGTTCTTTTGGAATAAACAATGCACATGAAATGAACCAGAAGTCTGTCCTTTTCTACCCCTTATTATTCCACCTATATTCAACCCCCTTTATGTTTGCTCACATTGAATAACGAGTTGGGGAGGAATTCGTTTCGAGAAAGGAAATAGGTCGCAGAGAAGTCTTCTGAGCGATCGGGAGAAAAAAAAATAAGCCGGAAGAGTACACTCAAAAAAAGCAAAACCATAATATGTCTCTTTCTTACACATGACACACGCACAACCACACATAGGACTTTGTTGGCACATTCAATTCATATGGAAGAAATTTAACATTTTCCCAAAAGGATCTCTTACGGTCGCAAAACAGTCCAAAAAACGAGAGGCATGAGTGTAAGTTTCGATGGGAAATAGTATTGACCGTATTGCGGAACGGCATTCCGGTTTTGTCGATTGCAGACCAATTCATTCACAGACTATCGTTATGCCTTATTAACAAAACAACTTTTCAACTAATTGCTCGTCTGTAACGATCTGGGGTTGGTCGACAAGAATTCATGCTGTGGTGCACATCAATTAAATCGTGGTGAGAATTGGCGACGCCTACACACGCAGGAAGAAATAATAAAGGTAACATAACATCAAAAAAACTAAATCGTTTCGACTTATCGCCCACAGTTTGATGCAGGATGTAGTTTTTCTTCTTTCATTCAATACCCTTAGATCCTCCACAGCTGTTGTCGAACCGTTAGGAATAGAACGTAAACATTCAATTAATTATCATCACAAGACCCAACATGTCTCGCAGTCGAAAGCAATACAGTATATAAAGCTCCAAATGCAACACACACAAAAAAATGTACAGCAATTTAAAGCACCACCTTGTAACATGTTTCCAACTTGAGCGTAAGAAAAAGGATATCCAAATAAGGGAGCACAAGGATGAGGATCTCTCCGCTTAGATAAGCGCAAATGAATATGAGCTACTAATAAAATGATGCTAATCAAATAATGATGCTTACGCTACAAACTGATTCATTTAAGCTTAAATTTCCCACTGAATTCTTTGACCGCGATCCACCGTACGCTCGTCGTTATAGGCCGTTTATAGGAAAAGATGGTTGTGTGTGTTTTGTGCCTTAAAAGCATGTTGTTAGGCAGCATTTTCATTTTTCCTCCCCATTCGTGGGTGAAGTGTGCGGTGTGTGTTATGCTATTGAGGCAACGGTAATGGCACTCGTCGAAAGTAGATGGTTCGCTGATGACGAGCCATGTGAACAGAGAAACGCACAAAGCGCGACAATTTACATTGGGAGGAATGAAAAGGGAATGAAAACCATTTCATGTCGTACTCGTTGTTTCTCGCCAATGTGAGAGTAAAGGAATCATACATGCATGAGTTTGTTGGAATGAAAATCCCTCGGAAGGTTCCAATAATAAGAATTAGGCTAGAAGAGCACTGAGGCGCGGATATTACCACATTTCTCTTAAAACAAATTTAACGGTCGAGAGGATCGAACGAAGCAGCGAGGATATTAAAAATTAGAAATGAAACAAAATAACGAATAATGGAAAGAATGATATATAAAGTTTAAAAAATACAACAATAGCTAACCATCACATGTATAGCGCAAACGATATTCATAAACACATGTTATTCCGTTTCAAAAACAAATCTATACAAAAAAACGCAACGAAAATACTTTCAAAATTTACACACGAATTAACACTATGGACATTATTCATAACTCCCACTTGCGCGTAAACGCTCTTATTTGGTATATAGTAACAAAATCGCACCACAAAATACATACTATCTATAAACCAACTCTGCCGGCATTGGTTCAACAGTTTCGTTTTTTCTCTACGGGACCGTGTGCGGAAAAGAGGATTACAAAAAAGGAAGGACATTTGCGTGCGTGTTTTGTGGAAGTAAGTGCACGTGAAAGTATTTCCTATCGACGGGACTGCAATACTGTATGTGTGTGGGTCTGTTAGCTCGCTTCTCGACATTAAAAGGACAATTAATGGAGGGAAATATTGATCGAAGTGGGAGAATGGACAAATATTTTTAAAAAATATAGCGCACTCCATATTTACACACACGCACATTTTCCCCCTTACCCGAAAAAAAAACTAGACAAGTGTCCTAGCGTACTGACACAAAGGACAATTTTTAAACTTGACTAACTTGTATACTGCCGTGGTTCTTCATATCCAGCATGGTGGTTTTTATCGTGTTGCCTCCATTGCTGCTGGCACTGTTGATCGTGGTTGAAGCGTGCTGCTGCAGCAACTCACTACCCGAATCGAACGATTCCCCAATGTCGAGTGATTGCTTGCCGATTCCACCGTTGGCCGTGCCCGTGGCTGCCGTCAGCGTTACGACGGCCCCATCCGAACTATCACCGTTCGTTGTGCCGCACACTGGACCCGATCCCATCAGAATGCTTCCGTTCGAGAGCACGACAACGGTCGCAGGTTGCCCACCGCCGACACCGGATGCTGTAATTAAAAAGCACAATATGCACCATCACAAACTTGTTTTCACCCCTATCAGGCTCGGATTTAGCATGAACCCAGTCTGGGTAAGGCAGCATAACTTACCACTTAATTTTTCCTTCGAGTTGATCTTCTTCGCCGATGACATTAGTGCCTTTGCTTCCTCGACCAGCGACGTACCGCCGACGGTGATGCCAGTGGCTGCTGCACTGCTACTATTCACCGGAAGTGTCACACCGCCCCCGGAACCGGTAGAAACGAGCACGACGGGCGTCGTACCGCTGCTTCCCTCCTTATCTCTATCCTTTTCCTTTTCCTTCTCCTTTTCCTTCTCCTTATCTTTATCCTTATCCTTTTCCGGCTTCAGTTTCTTGAATCCACCCAGCACCTTATGCGTTTTGGAGTCCTTCGGCTTGCCCGGTGTGCCGCTCGCCGTCGAGGTCGTGCCACCGGTCGTACCTGCTCCTCCACCCTTCGTGCTGCCGTCCGTCGATGGCAGCCCACTCTCACAGTCTTCGTTGATGCTGGTAAGATGGTGTGCCCCACCGTTCTCTTCCTTCGTAGGCGGCCCCTGTATTGGAATATCGTCTACCGGGTGAGGGGAGAGGGCGAAGAATTATCGTCAGCATCGTGGTCGTCATCGTTGTAGGCAGCAGCGCGCAGCGTAAATTACAAGGAGTAAAGTAAAACCAACGTCGGAAAATTAATTAAACTTTATCTTGCCACCTGCACGTACGAACGTGTGGGATCCGTCATATTACAGTGGGGAGTGAGGGGAGAGAGATTGTGAGGATTGGAAACATATTTCCACGGAATCCAGCAAGAAAACGATTGCTTATCGTGCAATAGTACAGTATTGGGTGAGCACACTGAGGTGCGGGAAAGGTAGAGAAAAAGAAGGAGCGGACCGGATGATACACATAAGAGGTACTGAATATCATCATCCTGGACGAAGGCATAACTAGCCGATTTGTTTACCTTCATTTTGTTTTATCTTTCTTAAGCTATTCTTTATGTTTCAATTAAGTACTTAGATAAACTTTCCCGCCGATGTCAGTTGCGATATAGGTCAGAGGGACATTTCTTGAGACCTGGCCTGTATCTGATGCGCATTCTTAGTAGACATTCATAGTGTTTCGTAGAATAAATGAGCAGCTCCCATCACACCGAGCTCACAAACAGTGTGCACACACTTTTATAGAGTTTGTGCGATGGGCTATAGTAATCAATGTTTCGGTTTTGAACGTGTCACGTTACACAAACATTATTTGTGCACCATAATTGACCACCTTTCCATGATCCTTTAGCATCCTTTAACATTTTATTCATTTGGAAAAGGTTATCAGAATCACTACGTAATAAATAAAATGTGCCAATTTAATATTCAATTACATACACACGTTCTCGTAACTAGCAATAAGTGTTTAAAAACCATGACACAATCGGCAATGCCTACTTGTAGGGGCTACGCAGTACGGGGACAACAATTCAGCACAGGTGCACACATAAAAAGCCACGTGAATGAAAAGCTCTCGGGTGCGCGGGCAGGTTTATCGTGTGGTGTCAACAGTTGGGCACGTTATTTGCTAAAAATAGACAAACCCAAAACTCACCTACCCACTCAACCCAGTCGTGTATGGCGCAAATAGTGAAATTTTAAAAAAATAGGACACACACAACAATATTTCACAAAAGGAAAACAACAGCAGTCGCATAGCAGCAGTAAAATATAAAACTGATTTAAAAATACAAAAATCACACCATAAACGCCAACAAACACACATACACACACACAATCATACGAAAGTCACGTTGGTCAAAGAGATGAAAAAACAAAACATTAACAAAACCCGAATGAGAAAAAGATTAAAAAAGAGCAACAAATTCGTTTGATGTTAAAAGGGGGCTTTAACTGAAACAACGAAAAAACACACATGACACAATATTTATAACGCGAAAATCACACGACTGCTGATGTGTTTCGCTTTTCTCTCCCGTGTTGGCAGTCCTTTAAGCGGTACAAATATATGCCAAACCGAATAAATTCCCCCCTTTCAGGATCAGGATTCGATTCTGCTATGCGGGTGGGCGTAACAGGATGGGGTGTCATGTAAATGGGGTACCACACGTGACGTGATATAGCGATGGTAGATGGTGAGTGCTGGAAGTGATCTGAAGGTGAATTTAGTTGAACCACATCTGCCCAGTGGCAGTGTGGCAGTAACATGTGCTTGATAACGTACGTACGCACAAACAAAAATCAACACAAGAGAAATAATCTTAAGCAGAATTTAAGATCCGAGAGCGATAAACCAGAAAGAATGTAATTCTATATCAAATTATATAATGATGATAATCCAAATCAAGATAGCTGATGGATGAAAATAGTGATTGCGTGGTAAAGTGCCACACATTGGTGCACTTTCACTAAGCTGTGCTTTATGCAGAACGCTTTTTGTCTTTCTGAGCCTGAGTGGTCGTGTATGAGCGCCATACATACGGTGCAGTAGATTAAGTGCATAGTAAGTTATTATGTTTGTTACACAGCACGTCGTTCTGGTGCAACAGTCCGTAGTGATACGTACACAATAAAACTAAAGTGATTGATTCTTCCTGACATACCGCGTGTGGTTTCTAAGCTTTCCCACGAGTGTGCATAAAATAAGCAGAAAAAACTACACGAATTGGTAGCGTAACCTTTCAGACGAGTTTTCATAACCACTGGTGTCGGTCGAAAATAGAAGGAAAAGAACACGGCAACTGTGAAGTGTGAAGCATATACCAAAATTAAAAGAAAAATAGTGACGAAAACCGAACACTCAATTGGCAAAACAGCGGAAAAGAGGCACACACACACACGCACACGGAGCAGTGGTGGTTTGCAGCAGAAGCAGAAGTTTTGGAATGGTAGTAGAAGTCATCATATGGCTTGCCTGTATCCAGCTGTTGTCGTTTCAGGAGATGTCGTTCAATTTAAGTAGATGGCACTAAGAGCGGAAAACGCAACGTTACGGCCACTGCATTTTGCAGCATCTGTGACGCTCTGTAGATGGCTGCCGGGTTAAGTTCGTTAAGTTTAATTATTAGCTAACTACAGATGCAGGTAATTATAGTAAGTAAGGCTCGTTCATTCGCTGTAGCATACGTGATATCGCTGTTCATAGCATTGGTGCAATTGAGGTTGGCCCCTAGACGGATATCCTCGTCATAAGCTCACAGTAAGAGACTGTTCACCGATTCGGTCATAAGCGAGATTCGGCGGTGCCTCCGAGAGTGGCGAACTTTTGCTTTAGTACAGTCCAGGAATGGTGGACGGTTGTATGAGATGGATCGTGGCCGGCCGCCCATTCACTATCAACGCTGCCAGCTCATCCGAGTCCGAGTCCTGCAGACTACTCTCGAACTCCTCGTACAATCGAGCACCAGCACTGGCCCGTGCCTCCGACCGATTTACCGGTGATTGGTTCTTGCTCGATAGGAACTTCTTACGCCTTAGTGATGCCGGTGAGACGCTGGCGTTCGAGTTTACATCCTCCACCTTGCCCGTTCCCAACAGCAGCTTGTGCTTGGGTGAATCCGCTGGACTCGAGTGACGCGTTGAACCTCCGGACCGTTTCGGGGAGTCTGCTTCCTCCTCGATACTCGTTTGCTTTTGACCTGCTGCACCAGTGCCATTAGCATTCGTCACCGCACCGGTCGCAGTGTTCGTTTTCCAGCCCCAGTTTTTCCATTTTCGTGATGATTCTTTCTTCTTCGTTTCGGTACGTGGACTGTTCGAGTCCGGATCGCCGGTACCATCCTGTGCACTGTTAGGTACAAGTGCCGGAGCATTTGCTGTACCACCATTGCCAGCTGTACCCGGTCCACCTACGTCAGTTCCTACGTCAGCATCAATCATTGCCAGCTTGCTCATCATTTCCTGTTGCGTTGACTGCAGTGCATTCACAAATTCTACCTCCAGATCGTCTGTAGACCATCGTTAGCGAGTGCACAAAAACCACCCGAGTGTAGTGTCAGTTGTAGTAACAGCAGCAGCAGCAGCAGCCGCATCAGCATCAAACCCGTGATGAGCGCCAATTGGAAAATCATAGCAGAAATTGCAAGTTTCGATACAACAGTTTCATCGATAGGGTTTGTTTGTTTTTGTTCACGGATTCGAACAGATAGAAGAGATTAAGAAGGAAAATTAGAGAAAAAGAAGAAAAAGAAAACGTGATCTCTGTTACATTGACCAGGTATCGAATGTTTTTTTTTCTGCTCAGAGGCTCAGCTGCCTCAGCTGCTCAAAAGCAAATCAGGGAATTTGTGCGAATCTGGGCTGGGGTGCGTAGTTAATAATTTGCGACAGAACGCAGAAGGGAAATTAAATACAAGATAGAGAGAGAGAGTGAGAAAGATAAGGAAAACCATAGCCATATTTTATCAAAATACATATAGCAGTCTTTTCAAAATCAATATGTTTAAGGATCGGAACAAATTTACTCCTTCGTTAAAAAAAACATATGTTAGACACAGAGCTTTTATTAAAAGCTTATTTTTATTTGGAACTAATTTAAAAAACGCAACAGAAGCAAGCAAATTGAAAAACATAGTAAAGATATAGTTTCTAAAATAAAAAGGGATTATCAGACATTGCGATGGTTTGATTAGTTTTGCATTGTTTACATTGTTATACCTTATCTTTTATTTAAACGATCTGTCTTCTGGATCGTTTTACATGCAATTTCGTTCTTAACGAAGCAAGAAAAACGGAATGGCGGAAGCTTTCTCTAGTAAATCATTCGCTGCCAACATTCGCAAGCTATGCGATGATGATGTTTTTATGAATGACTTGACGACAATAATAAATAAATAAACGAATGGAGCTGAATAGAAAAACAAAGTTCTTTTATCTCTTTTTCTCTACTGGGCTATCCATCAACAGGTTAAACAAAATTACGCAACCACATCCTATCTCAATCTAACCAATTTTAATTGCAGTGGTGCTTGTGTAACGCATAGCAATTTAATTCAGTGCAGCGTTCGACGCCTTCGTTCCAGGAGCTAAACTATTAGAGCCATCCACTGATCCTCATAGACACGGAACTCGATTCACAAAGAAGAGTCCTGTGCACTTGCTTTAACCACAAATCGAAGTTTTGCCCGTTATTCAACAAAGCTTCCACTTTCTCTCACAGCATGCAGCATGTTGTGGGTTACCCTCGAGTGACCGATAACGAGCAAAGTGTGTTGAAATATTGTACCGATTTACGTTGTACACCTTCGTTAATGATCATGGGGCACTTCCTCCACCATATGGTTGCCTTTATTTTTTGCGTAATCATTCACCACGCTACGAAACAAACGAAGGACGTACATATTGACAGAAGCTGGATCACGTTTGCGTGCATGCAGCATGGCATGTGGGTCAGGTAATGCTCAGATTGCTTTATCTTCTTCGCCAGAGTGAGAAAGGATGAGATAGACTCATGCGAACTTAGTTTGTGCTTAACTCAGCTCGGTTACATGTTTTAACGGTGCGTCTTATTTTACTCGTGATAAATTTTAAATAACCAAACGATGGACAAAGTATTGATTCCAAGAATTGATAGTACGTTGTTGGTTGGGGACAGCAACGTTATGAACATGGTAAAAATCTCTTTACACTTATTCTGAGCCTTGAGGCAAGAATAAAAAAAAACAAAAGCTCTTCGTCATTCCATTAAATCAATTGTTCGTTTATAGCTTACAAATAACTATTTGCAGAATTATGCTTTCTTGGCAATACGAAACAAAACCCACGGTTTCTATTTATCATTTAATGACGTCCATGCGATGCTAATGCAATTTTAAATATACAGTAATGACGCACACTGAATGAGACAAGTAAGCCATAGGGTTTACTATTGAGCCAAACTGACAACATGCACTTAAAGTATGCAATTCTTATGTTTCGTTTCATTACTTTATCGTTTTTAAAAGCCACCCATCTACTTTAAGAACTATGCCAACGAAACGCTTGAGCATCAAATAGTTGTCTGAGTAACTCATAGTTTATGCATTCACTCCTTGTGCGAGGGAGCCGATCGACAATGGAGCTCAAACAAACGCACAGCATCAAAAAGGAATGAATAGCAATAGAGGTCGGTGTACAGCATGTATCACGGCACAAGCACCAAACGTCTAGTCCAAAAAGCCAATTTTAGACGAGGGATCCTTTGAACCCCGGTAAAAGTACAATAGGAAATGTCGCAACACTTTGTGCCTTGTCTGACAAGCTAATTAATATGGAAGGAATGTTTCTTCCGGGACAACCTTACTTCGTCTATTCGTGATATGGTATTGTAAATTCCCCGAAACATACACGCTACATCAGCAATGTATCGAGTTACACTGCCCATTGAGTTTCTGATTTCAACAAAAAACGCTGTCTGTCTGCAAGTGGATTGTGTTGGTGATTAATGATTTGTGCTGTGTAAGCTTGTAGATATCTACACTGTTTTGAACTATAAAAGCATTGTTTTTACACAGATTAGGCTGTAAGGTCTGTACACATAAACTTATACAGTCCCGCTGACATTTTCTAAACACTTTCACACATACACACCATCAGGAAGAACAACATCCAAAGGAGGGTCCTTAGCATGCAAAAACGCAGGGCAACTCTAGTACACATCAAGAGTACATCAGGATATGATAAATACAGTGAAAAAAAACGCCCCTCAAAAACGCCCATCTCGCACTTCCACTTGAGCAAATAAAACATATACACAAACAGACAGTTTGGTTTGAGGGACAGAAACATTGAAGGAAGATGTAAACCCTTTTGTTCGAAAACGATATACGAAACACACGGAAAAACCCAAAACATTGAGCTAATAGCCACAAAACTTACTTTCTCATTGCTGGCACCGGTCTCTGTTTGTATGAAGGAAGCCCCATCAATGGCTCATAATGAGTTCGCTTCTAGATCCCTACAGATCCTAACCGTGTGGGTGTGGTTCG
Source organism: Anopheles christyi (assembly GCA_000349165.1). NCBI lineage: Eukaryota > Metazoa > Arthropoda > Insecta > Diptera > Culicidae > Anopheles > Anopheles christyi. The sequence goes on along the minus strand of KB678424.1, from coordinate 19,232 downwards.
AACTTGTTATCGTAAGGAGAAAGTGAGTAGAAAGTTTTGCTGGAATTTTATTTCTCACTTCAGCAAGTAAATTATATGATTTTGACACGCTTTAGTTAACACTTCAATTCAGCGGATTGAAAAGGGATAAGGGCAGACACTCAATGATCGCTCAAAAAAAGATCCAACCATCGAACTTTTCGTAATTTTGTTCTTTTATTGGATGCTTCAGCCTTCTGGCAGGAGTTATTCACGATCTGGAAAAGGATGCTTTCTACCAACAAACGCACTTGCTCCATTTCGTACACCTTTATCGTTGCATGTGGAACGAAATCTTCCTCTAATGATGAAACGAAAATAATAATACGAAACCATAATATTTCATCTACTCTCATCTTAAGCTAGAATTTGCAGTTCAAATCAGAAAAAGGAAACCACCTTATAAAATACCAATTCGTACCGTTATCACGTCAAAAGAGCAATGGTTTACTTTACCACCAAACTACCGATTACTACCAGAACGCAAAGCATTAACAAACAAAAACAACCGATTTGCAAATAAAGTACACCCACAAAGATGCATCAACCCGAAAGAAGCTCCCACCCGATTCTGTTGAAGGTCGTCTCAAAAAACAACTGTTATGTTTCTGCCACTTTAGCCAATAATTACCTCCCCAAGCCACGGCACGAGCCAAGACAAGCGATGGTTTATCTGCTATCCGAGCGAGAAGAAACTGTTTCTTCCAATTTTTTGTCAATGCTACTTATCGTTTCCCATTCCACTTCCGCTCGCAGGAACGCATCGGCGTGGCACACTGATAAAACCAATGTGGGACGATGAAATCCTCCCTGGCAGCAGATAGGAACGAACAAGTGTCAAGAGAATGAGAGAATGAAGAACCTTCCCGGCAGCCGCGTGTGGATTGCGATACCGAATGCCGGCCACACAACAAATGCGCGCTGAGCAAAGCAAGAGAAAGACAATCATTTCCTATCGCCTGGCATTCGCGCCATACCAATGTGTTGGGTGGTGTGCAACGATTCGCATTTTTCTGCCCACTCACTTACTCACTCAACGCGGATTGAAACGATACCCGGTCGCACGAGTCAAGCAAATTAGCTACATCGTTCTAGAAGACGCATCGTCAACCCAATATCGCCTACACGGACGGAAAAGCGGACCCTTTCTTTGGGATCCTTTAACCGGATGCTTCACGCAACGAAAACGCCGTTGACAGATACACTCGGTCTGATAACATTGATTTGAGACATCAACATTGATTCATTGATGGACAGAGAACGTCACGCTAATTTTTAGCTTTTCTTCCGTATGCCTTTTTCGAACTCATTGGCGTCATCCCATGGGAAAAAGGAATTCTTAAGTTTAAGGAAACGCCTGTAATTAATTTATTTCAAATCAATTTGCCTATCCATTTTATGCCTTATACCTTTTTTTGATCAGGAAACAACATGTCACACCACCAAAAGGAACATGTTACACCAGATGTTGCGAGGAATATTAAATCTGACACCCTCAAACGTAACAGATGATTGGGGAAATCAATAACCACCTGAATTACATCACATTCTTCAATTCTACTAAATTTACGTTAGTTTCATGAACAACATTAAAACCGTTCCACCAGCCACAAAATAACTGAAAGGAAGACGAATTAAGGTAGGGAAAATTATGTATTTTTTCTTTACCAATGAAATGCATTAAGAAGGCTAGTAACGGATGTGGGAATGTAACGTAATCGAGGTAAAAAAAAATCAACAAACAATTTCGCAAAGAACAACACATTAAACAACGAAAAAGCGGTGAAGCGGTCTGTAAAATGGCCGTTCCCTAGCCAAGCAAACGAGATAGGAAACGGCCCCGAACGTAGGCTGAAGTTAGAGAAGAGATGGACAAGACAGGAAGGAAGGAAAGATGAGTTACGCCACTTCCTCGGCGGTTGACTAATGGATGTAGAGTGACGATTCGAAATTGCAGCCTGCAAAATTTTAATCTCTTTCGTAAACTTCATCAATTCTTTCCAAATCGTCACTCGCTTAAATACAGGCTCTGTGTGGTTCTTGCGAAACAGGCGAAAACAGGGAGCTTTGAAGTACCACACTGTATGATATTGAACGAATGGGATATCTTATTGGCGTAAAAGCGGTGATCACCAAAACAGACGGGGACACCGGACCACCTACCTGGTAGCTTCTTCGTGCGGAAGGAGGCGTTCGTAATCATCGACTTCGACACCGTCACCGTAGTTGTGGCAGGTGTCAATGCAACACTAATACCCATCGGACCGTCACTGGGTTGGCCTGTAAAATTTAAAAGAAAAGCAGGAAAATACCAAAATCAGAGTAATTTTTAACCATCATTTCGTTGCACAAGTTAACCTACCGGAAGGATTCGCATGTAACGAATTGCGTATCGCATTCGTCACAAGTATCACCTCGGGAAGCATTTCGTAGCACGCGCGACTGTGCAGATCCGTCACCGCTTCGATCGCCGCCGTCCCAAACTCGTTAAACATGGCGAAGTAGTTGGCGTGCGCCAGCTCCACCAGGAACTGCGCGTTCACAGCGATCCGTGGTGGTGGCCGGATGACGTGCGACGGTGCCGCCATCGCCATTGGTTGCTGCGGTGAGATCGGATCGTTGCCGTACGACGACCGGTGCATGTGGCCGCCCGGTAGCTTCGGAAAGCCTTGGTTCACCAGCAGAGAGGTCGTTTTACAGAGATGGTACAGGGCTGGTTTGTGAATCTGATTTAGCTGCTGGTTGTACGTAAACAGCAGTGCCGTCATCACCTTCAGCCGGTTCTGCGCATTGATCGATTCTATTGAGGGAAGCGGTCCCCAATTAATATCCTTATTGCTGTTTTCCTCCCATCGTCGCAAATCACTGGGTTGTAGACTTTTTTCCTAGTGGAGTGAAGCATGATTGTAAGTTGTTGACGGGCATTTGAAAGTAGAAGCTCCAAAACACCGGCTTACCTCATGGTAGACGGATGCCTGTGCCAGAACGGGCATACGAAAGGACACCACCTTCGGACTGCCGTCATCCGAGCTGACCTCGATGTTGTAAATGCAGATGAGCAGCGTTTCGATCGATCGACAACCTTTCTTGTCCCCCAGTGCTACCGAGTTTAAATACAGATAGATCAGCATCGGCACAAACTGCAACGTGAATCGGCGCAGTTCGGCCTCATTCGAGCGGTAGAAATTGCACAGCTGATTGCAAATAGGATGGATCAGCTGCAAATAGAAACGAACCGAAACACGTCTTTAGATGCAACGAGATACTAACAGTGACAAACACCTTTCTACTTACATCCTTATATTTCGTCCGCTCGTTCAGGATGGTGTAGAGAGCCTTCGAGATTTCGAAGTCATTCTCGTGCTGGGCAGCGAAAGTGCGCAATTCCGATTCCTGCAGTGAACTATAGTCGGAGATCCAGTCGGCAATGATCGCTTCCGCCATGGCCGTTCCTTCTAGCTGTGCCGTTGCTTCCGCTGCACACTATCACCGCCGCAGACTAAGGAGCACACCTGCTTTCTCCGGTCCACCAAACCGTCAAGCAGGATACTTCTTCGCTAGCGAAGATGTTGCTCTACGAATATACCGCTACCACACAGCTCACGTGCTACGTTCTCCTATTGCGGCACATCCGGAGGCAATCCTTACGTCAAACGGTTTAAACGCCAACGTCACGTGTCAAATCGCTTCTAGCAATCGATAAGCAAGCAATAGCTATTATTCTATCACAGCTGTTTTCAATACTACCGCTTCTAATTGTGGCTTAGGTGAACTTGAGCAGTTCACTGCGGCAAATCATAATTTGAATTGTATTTACACTGTAAGGCAAATGAATAAATAATACTGTATGAGTACATGGAAGAGCGGCTTATGATCATTATAGAAATATATGCAACTCATCAATATTGTAGCGGGATGCACACCGGTGTAAACGTATTCAAAGAGGTACGAGAACTATAATAGCAAATAAGGAAGATCCAACACACGTTGCATTGTAAGGACGTCGGATTGTCTCGATTACTTCATATTGAGCGTTACATAACCGTCTGTTATTGGTCCGTTAAGCCATTAAATCCTTAACTAATCGGTTTACACATAGCAAGCAGGATCGTTAGTTACGCGTGGCTTCGGGTTTTCCTAGACCCTGGACGAACAGAGTGTAAGACCGAAGGAAAGGCTTAATCGTGGCAAATACCTGTCTCTACCACGAATTACTCTAAATTGTAGCCAATTTCAAACCAAATCTCTTTCTCGTAGACGTAGTAAAGCTGTCGGTCGTCGTTCCATCCCAAACTTCCAGTAACTCTCTTGTTGAGTACGATGTTTACCATTTGCCTTCCAGCATCAATCGGCACGTTTTACGATAAGAGTTTTATCGCGGACTTCCCCGCAATCGACTCTGCAAACTCGCAAACGTGCTGTACGAAACGTTGTGGCTCAATCCTTCCCCGGCTATTAGCGTTTTTATTGTTTTCACTTTTCCTTTCCACTAGTCGGAAAATGGATTTGAAGCAGCTCATCGCCACAAACAGTGCCGAATGACCGCGGGTGAATCCTTCCATCCACTTTTCACGCCTAACTTACTGCTCCCCGTCCACCCGTGATCGTGTCGTCTTGCGATAGACGTTTCTTCTCGTCTTGCAAGGATGGTTTGAATTTATGAGCAACCTCACGGTGGACACGAGCAGACAAATGGAAGACTGTATACAATTTTATCAGAAATCGATTTCAATCCACTTATCGAGCTCAATCTTTCAGTCCTTAAGGTGGGCTTATACGCGAACCGACATACACCAATTATGGTGGAACGTTCTGCAACAGTCGGACTGCTTCTTACACTTCCCTTTTTAATGGTCATACCGAATTGCTTTTCCTCCCTAGCAAACAGCATTTAATGGATGATGTGCGCTAGCGTGTCTGCTCCCGTTTTCCCAATGGAATGAAATGGGGCCAAACTTCTGAAAAGTGACGAAGTGAAATACTGCACAGCAACGTGTCCGAGCGATTGATTGACGAAAACTGGTTCGGAGTGTGATAAACAATCGTTATGCAATGGGATTTGACCGAGTCGAAAAGGAAGTATCCAGAGATTTTCATCAGAAAGAATCACTTAGAATGTATTAACCAATAAATAGACTCACATAGTTAACATGGCTACCTAAATTGCTCATAAATTCATACTATGGGGTTACTCTTGGTGGGTTAACGTTCATTTGCATACCCCAACGAGCAACTGATTCTGATTACGAAAAACAGCAAAACTCAGCAATTTCCAGCAAAACTTTACTTCAACTACAGTTCAGCTCAATTTTCAACCGATTGAACCCGACCAGACTAAACCTAAAACTAACTCTCGAAACATTGTTAGTCAACCATTTTCACCACCAAAAACAGCCAAGAGGGAACGTTAACCGGAGTAAACTTTATCCTCCACCAAAATTTATCTTTCGCACCAGCAGCTTAACCGGAGACTTCATGCCACGAAACAAAACACCCAATTATTACTTTCCCACGACTTCCCAGACCAAAGACGGAGACGGACCGATTGCACCGTGACCAAGAACCACACCATGACATTGTTCTAACGTACTTCCTGGATTAAACACGAGGAAAGGATCGAACACACACACACACACAATAAGAATAAGCAACATAGCACGAAAATCTGGTAAGAAGAGAAGCCTCTGTATGAAGATTGCACTTCACACAGAACTTTCATTCTAGACATTGTTGCTGGCAAGGGGAGGAAAAATCTTTGCGCCAACATACTTTGTGTAAGTATTACTCATAAAAAAGTTAGAAGACAAACACACCAACCAACGTCAAACACTTTACCCTACCGGCTCCCAAAAACTGATAAACTTCACAGATTTTGGTCCAACAAACGTAAAAAGATACCGAGTAGCATCTAGTAGTCGCTGACTTCGTGAAGCTTTTCGTTAATCGTTCCGCCAACTTCAAAAACAACGTTTACGTCACTTTTGCTAGTATTAATCAACAGCTCTAGACCTTCGCCCTCGTTGTTGAAGTCAGCTGCAGAAAGGCACACTGCATACGGTTCCAGTGCTCACTACTTTGCGCGCCATCCACCATTATTAACTATTAGCAACTGCTACATCACGCGTCATCGTCAAGCGACGGTTATCTGTAGGCAAAACTTTACGTAACGCATTAAGCACGCGAGGATAGTGGTGGTTCGACGATAAAGTCATTTCGGTATGGAGTTGATGAGCAGTAGAAAAAAAAGTGAATGCGCCAGCAACAACAAAAACCGGATCAACTGAAACATCTAATATGTCAACTGAAGTGCTGAGAAGGATGTCGTTTAGATCACATCAACCGGGACGAGTGAAGATAGGGGATCATCACCCCACATGCATTAGCGATAAGTACGATGACAAGAGTATGCCAACAGGTGTATAGGATCATGGTGGACAAAGAGCATCGTGGCCTACTACAGCCGGTTCTATACAAAATACAGCTGGAAAAAACACAAACCGCGATAACATGGACACCATACAGAAGTTACAGTTGTGAAGCTGTTTGGATAACTAATAAAAAATATCTTCCACTTCTATTACATATTTCGGACGTCTCTAGCAGCTTCAATAAAAGCTCCATTGAAACTAAAATTGAGCGTTAAATCCCGGAAGAGCTCAAGGCAATTACACGAGCCCCTAAAGCAAGTTTCCATCGATCTTTACCTGCACCCTTTTCAGTCCGATCCGTGTCGAGATGTCAACGGGTGCCACAACACACTTTCGACATTTGATACTTAATTATACCGCGATGATCCAATTAAACCATCAGTACCTTTCCACCCTTGATGGATAGCGGGCCGAACTTTGATGATTGTAAATGGAATGTGTAAACCGCTCAAAAGAACTCTTTTTCATTATTTTATTCAGCAGCTCCAATTTCGTACCCGTACAACCGTTGGGGCATTCAAATGCGTTGGATCGTAAATAAGTATTTTTTTAAACCATGCCGGTAGGACGGTAATTGGAGGCAAAATGACTATCTACTACTGCCAGCATGTCATCCGTCAGTTTGAAGTTGTGACAAAACTAGCAACCCGATGCAATTGATATTGAAATATTGTTTTTTTTTTTTTGAGGTTTGAAAAACGACATCCAAACCCCTTATTCAAAGTACATCTTTACAACAGTGCATCGAACAACACAGCATTAATTCTAACATATTTGCCATCAAATGAATGTTGCAATGACTGTTATTATCCCCGTAAACACACGATAACGATACACAATAACACACGCAAGCAGCAATGGTATGTCTTATCAACCGAAACCCCTAAATACCCTTATTTGTACGGCTCATTGTCGGTGTCTCGTTCAATGTGCTTCCAAACACCCAAAACACCCACTGCTAACAACCAGTTTTAAGGCAGTTTTGGCTTCTTATTTTATGTTTACCAAAATTACTTCTTCATTCATTTTGATTTGCTTTTTGAACAACGCAGAAGATAGAGAGAAAGAAAACCACTTCATGCTATGATTCAATCAATAAATTCCTTTTAGTTCTACTAAATGTGGGAATATGGTAGAAAAGATAAGCGGTCAATCCAACCATGTAAGGAAACGATAAGCGATAAAACCAAGTCATTCACATCATTTACCTTTATCATTTTTAGGCAAAGAATTGATATGGGAAGGACACTGACAGAGGCTCCGAAGAACCACATTGCCCCAAAATATAGTGTTCCTTATGTTGAAGTCTTCGGTTTATATCGTTTGTCTTTTTTCAACAAACATGAACACAATCACTAAACATTTTAATTCAGGGAATCGAATCATACTCATTCTAATGAATCAGGAACTTTTCTCCACAATTGAAAAAAAAAATACAAAAAAACAGGGGAAGAGAACACTTCTCCCAGGGGTGGAATTTAGTTGTTACTTAATCAAATCGATATGCAAAATTGGATAAAATTACTTCCATCGTCTCCCCATCTTCGAAAGGAAATGGCCAAGTCTTTGGATAATACGCCACTAGTCCTCCCACCTGCGGCTGGATGAATCGTTCCGGGAAGCATAAGGTGACCTTTATCACATGGGAGTGTCCATAGGACGCATAGACGCGTACAGCACGACAAATGCGATAATAACTGGGCCCAAATGTATGCACAACCCGTGTGCTCAAGTCCGCGCCGTTTTGCATTCTTGCATCGATTGATTGGGGTCAAGGTTCTCTCTGTGTGCTACCGGGGTTGGTTGGTTGGTCACTAGCTGTTCTACAACCCACGCATTTCAAGGCCACACAGAGTGAGAAACATTAATGGGGTATAAATCAGCTGGGTCATCCTCATCTTGACGGGGCTCTCTTTATCAACAAGTACTTGCCATCTTCTTATCAGCCTCTTGCCATACTGTAAATGGAATGTTAACGATTCTGCTACGCTTTGCTGCGCACAGTTTACCTTCTACTTGCTACATTATACTACCTCACAAAAAGGGCACAAGAAAGGTGGCACACGCTTTCCTATCACAGCCTGCCAACTACGGACACTGGGTTTCATTTATATTCTTGAGACAATGCGTTATAAAACGAGGCTCGAATCGTTGTTTTACTTTTCACACGTCGCTCGCTCATTTCTTTACACATAAAAGTAAACTTTGCGCAGACGATGACGAACTTGGGGTGGTGATGATATCATTCGATTTGCCCCTTTCACGCGAAACAACACAGCAACGATCCCGTTTAATCGAACGGATCGTTCAACTTCACAACAATCAGAAGGAGGAGGCCCTCTTGGATGGGCGGCTGGTATGGAAAACTTCACCTCAACTCGCTGGAACGTTTTGACGTAACACATAGGGTGTTGATTAGCTTGCTTCAAGGATGTGGCCAACACCGCTCTACCTTCCAAAGACAGCATATACCTTTCCCTCACATACACACAACATAACCGTGGCACAATCGCACATTAACTAGGGCGGACACCTTCACAACACAACCCGCTTATCATCTTGCGATGATGCATCGGAACATGGACCACTGTTTTCCACACTCGGGCACTACCGTTTGGCACACAACCGTTCGTTAAGTACACATTGCGCCACACCACATTCACATGCACACCCCCACCAAGGCCCAAACCGTCGCCAACCCGCACTAAATTACCTTCCAAAAGCTCCTCCTTTTGTGAAGAGGCACCGCAGATCACAAGACAGCGCGACGACGGTTCCGACCGATTTGGAATTTTACCACTGCGCTGCACTGCACGTCCGTGAAACACTCCGACACTAGAGCGGGCAAAATACGGTCGGGAACACAGCCGCCCCACTAAGATAAAACCACACACCGCGCAACCAGAAGGGAATTATTAGCGAAAAATCGAACCACTTGCTTGTTTCCTTGCTTTTCCGTCAATTCTTGGTGCATTTTTCGAGAGTGCACACTGTCATCTAGATTTTGTCTGACCGGAGGGCATGCAAGGTGACAGTTATAAGCAGTAATCGTTTATTTACTTTTTTTTCGAAAAACAACATCATCTACAATAAATCCCATTCAACATGAACATTTATATTGTCTATTTCTTATGTAAAACTTTTTTTGATCATCAAAACATTCACTTTATTAAATTGTAGACCCCTGGAGAGCCCACTATCCACCATTGCCGATCAAGCCGAAATTGTCAGACGCTTGTTGACGCTGTCATACTGGGAAAAAACACAAGCAGCATCTTGTTTTCCTTCGCAGAAAGTGCTGGATAAAATCAGAGATTTCTGCGAAAATCCTCGATAATTCATTAAAATAACACCATCAACCCGAAGATGTCTCGCCAAAGCACACGTCTCGACACGAAAAAAGTGGTAAGCGCTTGATTACAGGCTTCCGATAGAGGAAAATTGAACCCAAATCGCAACGAATACCTGTCGCATCGTCTCCCATAGCACTACCCATTGATAATATTACGCCTCCCTTCTGTTGCATTCTGCAACCCGCTCTGAGTTCCGAAAACAAACGCCTTCCAACATTCTTCGTTCTGATCTCTGAAACCGCCTTATCTTCGTCTTTCTGTTTTTCTTTCCTCAGTGAGGAGTTGTAAATCCCTGGTGTATAGGCATAGGCGTTTTATGTGTTCCGTATCCGTCGGGGTAGCATCGCCTCGGATTCCTCGTTCCACGTGTACCACGACCGAAAGAGTGGACTGTTCAGTGGTTTGTTTAATGGTTTGAAGTTTTCGTTTTGCTAACCGTGTTTGCCTTCAGCGCATAGGCATTTAACTTTAAGGCTGTTTTGATTATCAAGACACGCCAACATAGGGATCGGCTAAAAAGCCTCGCCAATTGTATACGGTATATCAACGAGAGAGGAATAAGTTACAACAGGGCTCTGAACAAGATATGCAAATGATGAATAATACAGCTACGGCCAACACGCTCGGTGGGATAACCTTCTCCGATCTGACCGGAGCCACCGCAGGACAGGGCACGGGAGGCCTGCAACTAGTACAGCTGAGCCAAGTGATGCAAGACCCGAACTCGCAACAACTGTTTATGCAAAGTCTGCAGCAGCAGCTCACCGGAGGCGCTCCCACAATACAAGTCATCCCGATCGGTGCACTCCCGCAACAGACTGTGGCCTTAGCTCAGGGGCCACATTCCGGTGCCACCATACAGGCCGCTCCGCAGCAGCAACAGTTCGTGCAGTACACACTGGATGGCCAGACGTTACTTTACCAAGCTCTACCAACACCGGAAACTGCCTACCAAAGCGTAAATCTACCCATCGTGCAACTTCCCGCAGGCCAAACGCTAGGTACTGCAGGCACAGTACCTACATATGGCAACATATCCAACCTTCAGGGTGGTCCGATCACCTTCACACAAATTCCCACCGCAACCGTCACGCAGACCATTCCCCAGCATCACCATCAGCAGCATCTGCAGCACCACCATCACCAACACCAGCAACAACACCATATCCAAACGACAACAACACTCGATGCGAGCGCATTTCAGAACATCGTGACCGCACCGGTAACCATAACGCCAACAGCCACCGTCGTGCCGGTTTCGCAACAGCAGCAAGTACCCATAAACTCACCCGTGACCACTGTTACGATTGGCCATTCGCCACAGCAAATCGGTGTGGGTGTACCGAGCGGCCCGAGTAGTAGCAATGCCATCAGCAATAACAGTATACCAACTGCAGTAGCTACCAGCAACAGTCCTGCCGTTGCTACATCACCTGAATGTACACCGACCGTAGTGGCAACGACATCGGGCGGCGGTAGCGGATCGGGTGTGGAAATGGAACAGGAACCTTTGTATGTGAATGCGAAACAGTACAAGCGCATTCTAAAGCGTCGACAGGCACGGGCCAAGCTGGAGGCGATGGGAAAGATACCGAAGCAGCGACCAAAGTATTTGCATGAATCACGGCACCGACACGCGATGAATCGGGTCCGGGGTGAAGGTGGTCGTTTCCATTCGAAATAAGGGAAGAACAAGCCAGGCGAAAAAAAACCTTACGGCCATTAATGAGATTTCAGCGATCTTTATTCTCTCGTACGATTGATAGAATAATTTTTAGGCAACAGCAAGCGCGCAGAAGACCCCGTAAGCAAAGTTTAAAAGTTTAAGTGCTACGAACGAATCGTAAAATGCAATAAACATGTTAACATAGTTCACTCTAAAGCAAAAGATCACTTACTTGTCCTTGTCTTGTTTCCCTCTGCCGTAGCTTGGTGGTTTGTTTTCGGAACTCCTTTACCTTCCCATTGTCTTCCAAGTTTTCACGACTTAATAGGCTCTTACTTTTCCCTCTGTTTGCATCCGATTGCAGAACTCGGAACTGCTTACCCTCACATACGGAGCGCTGGTGTCCCAGATGCTGCGTGACTTTGAAAATGTCGACGACGTTAACAAGCAGCTCGATCGGATCGGGTTCAACATGGGCATGCGGTTGATAGAGGACTTTCTGTCGCGCACCGGCTCTGGCCGATGTTTGGATATGCGCGAAACGGCTGACAAAATACAGCTCGCCTTCCGGATGTATCTGAACGTGCAGCCGACCATCTCGAACTGGGCTGCCTCGGCGGATGAATTTTCGCTCATCTTCGACACGAACCCACTGACCGAGTTTGTGGAACTGCCGGCAGACTATCAGCAGCTACGGTACAGCTCCATCCTTTGTGGATGCATTCGCGGAGCACTGGAGATGGTGCAACTGGAAGTGCAGTGCTGGTTCAGTCAGGATCAGCTGAAGGGCGATGCAACGACGGAGATTCGTGTAAAGTTTGTTCGGCGGCTGGAAGATGCGGTACCGGCAGGGGAAGATTAATGTTCCAAGAAGAAGTTTTTCATCGCATTCCGTGCAGACATACTGTGCGCTCTATAGACAAGACCGGGAGTGGGAGAGAAAGCACACCTCTACTTGATATTCTCTGTTAAGAAAATAAATTCCCTACACACGACGGATTCAATTATTTATGCTTCGGAAAGAAAGTAAAAAATCATCTTACGGTTATTTAAAACACATCTGTTGATCTCTATTTCGTAATGAGTTTGAGGTTGCTGATCCTTTTTAAGGGTGCAGTAGTGCCTATTGCACATTGTATACCTTTGGCACATACGGTTGGCATCTTTGTTCGCTGTCGATTCCTTGACATTTTTGCTTTGGTTGCTTGATTTCTTTGCTACGATTGTTTAAAACGTGTCAACGAAAACACGTGTTCTACGGAGCAATGCAGGAACAAAGTGACTAGGTACAAAGCGTACTAACTAACAAGTACAATGAAATGTGATTCTCCCTGCTTACTTCACTCAACAGCTTCGTCCCGCGATATGTAATCATAATGAAGAAAATATTTGTTTTACTCAAATACTAACTAAAAAAGCTTAGCGAACAAAACAATATAACCTTATTTGCTTGTTGTGTCCTGATTTAAAGGATCAATATACATTTCACCAAACTCAAGTAAGCAACAGAACTGGATGGTTTCAACCGACACTTTTTTGTTTTCTTGCTCCTGCAATAAATTCAATGCCCATTTTTGTTTGGCATTGTTTCGCGATGATATTTGGTATAAATAAAAGAATGCAATAGCAAGGCTGCGTAGTGGATAGATATAGATACAGATAGGTACTTAATAGAAATCCACAGGAATAGGACAGTAGTAAGTCTAAAATACTAACATAGCGTTTAACATAGGAACAGATAAACAAAAGTAACAGTAGCGTCTCCACCTGCTCTCATGGATTGCAGCATCATCGACAATCCCTCAAATGCGATATCTATCAAGCGCTTCTTTATAGGAGAATGCAGGCGCATCTAAGCATTATTACGCTAATCGGTACATAACGATATTGGAAACTAGAATGATTACAGTTACGTTACGTAGCAATAGAGAAGGTAAAGTTAATTAGTTCAGTGTGAAGTGTAGGAAAATCGATGGGATAGAGCTGGCAATAGCAACAAGTAGCAGCCCATTCCAAGCCGTGAGCATTTTAAACATACTTATCCTAAAACCAAATTTCCTCAAAGTTGCCTCCATCATATCGTACCCCATCGTATGATAACAAATTTAAATAAAAATAAAAAACACACGCGATAAATCGTACGCTGTCGCTACTTCAGCTGTCGTCCTCTGAGGACTGTATTCTCTCCTTTCTCCTGTTTTCTCTTCTTTTATCACTAACAACACGATTGAACTGTTTCGCGATTAGATGTTTTTGTACTGCGTTTTGCATCGAAAGTGGATCGATCAGCTAGCACTCAGTTAATTCATAATGGCACTGGCACTGCTATTGTGACACTGAATCAAGCTGGAGTGTGTGCTTAGCACCTTTTTGAGCGCTTCCAGCGTCTTCAGGCAGATGACCACACAGCATCCCTTCGAGTGGCCATCCCGTGGTCCGGCACAGGAACAGTTTTGCAAGCTTTTCAGCATATTAGTCAGTGGTTCCAATTGATCGGTTAACTTCAAACCAATTCCACCAACTCCATTTCCGTTGTCAGTTGCTGCCGATGCTTTACAGCAGGACGATTGCAAAAGGGGTGACTTTGCAGGAACTGGTTGCTGCTGTTGCTGCTGCTGCTGCTGCTGCATTCCTAGTACGGTCACATTAGTAGAAACAGTAGATTCTATTGGGATGGATGCAATCGGTTGCATTGTTGAATGCTGTCGGTCTTGGGCTTGGGACACGTTTTGCAGCAGCGAAGCGGGTGAACTATATGCAGAAGTTGCGGCCGCCGTGGCACGACAAGGATTCTCGGGACCACAGCCCCCGATGCAACCCTGCATCGGGTCACACTGACAGTTCACGCAGCGACAGATATCTGCATCGGCCGTTATGTCCTTTAGTGTTTTCGTTGAACTTTCCCCTATCGCGAGCGGAACGTTAAGCATCATGTTGTTATTCGCTTCGTTTTTAACATTTTTCATTTGATCGACCCGTTCAAAGCCCCCATTAACCAAAAACTCACCACCTGTAGTTGTGCCCTCTTCTAGTGCATTGGAAGCAGAATTTAACTTTGGTAGGAACTCTCCTGCAAATAGTTCATTGATCAATTTTTCCGTCTCTTCCTGCTCTTCCTTTTTCACTCCACCCGCACGCTGCTCACTGTTTTGTATGGCACGATCGATCTGTACAGTAGCGTTAGCACTTTCAAGCAGATTTTCATCGAAATAATTTTCAATCGTAAAAACCTGTGATGGACCTTCGACTGAAAGATCACCAGCGAGGACGGGACCACCGGTCGACGTAACGACGTTCGTTTCCGTCGACGGTAGATAGTCAGCCACGTTCACGTTGAACGAAAGGTCCACGTACGAGGGCACATTCGTCGGCAGTGCCACGCAGGCGGAAGTAACAGGATCGAGGGCGGCCAGCGGTTTAGTTTGTAACATCGAAATGTCGATCCACTGTGGGTTTAGCTCTTCCTCCGCGGCCAGTGCCAGTTCGAGTGCCTTTGATTCGTGGAAATCGTTCGTTGTGACGAAATTGAATCCTTCTTCTGGTGAGACAGCAGTGGCGGTGGGAGTGGCCGTAAGCACATCAGCGTTTTGTGCAGTAGCGCCTTGATCGTACAATACGGGTAGATCATTCCCTTCATCGATCGCACATACACCGGTTGTTTCATGTTCATCCTCTATAAGCACAATGTCGTAGCAAGACATATCTGGTTCCTGTTCGCCTGTCGGCGTTGAGCGAACTTTCTTCAGCTTGCCGGATTTGGAGGATTTCTTCCTCTGAAGCAGGATAGAAAACAGATTACAAAAGCCGTCTACAATTGAATACAACCTCAACCTTTTCTATCTTACCTGCTTTTCGTGAGTCTTTGAATGTGTTTTCAAGCTGTGGGGTGTGCTGAACGTTTTGTTACAGTCACTGATTTTACATGCAAATGGTCGCTCGCCAGAATGTGTCCGAATGTGAGTCTTCAGATGATGCGAAGCCGTAAACGCTTTGCCACATTTATCCTCCTTGCATCTGAGAAAAAAAAACCAAATTGTTTGCCTAAGATTGTTTTCGAAAACAATATTCAGATGGACATACTTGTACGGACGCTCTTGAGTGTGAACACGCGAGTGTTTCTTCAGATCACTAAGCGTGGTGAATACCTTCTGGCAGACCGAGCAGTTAAACGTTTCACCATTGTGAAGACGCTCGTGCGCCCGTAACCGGTACCGGGTGTTGAAAGCTTTCCGACAGCTGCTCTCACTGCAGATGTACGGTTTCACCTTTGTGTGGACACGGATGTGTATCTTCTGGCTGTAGGACGTCAGGAATGCTTTGGTGCATCCCTCTTCTGTGCACTTGAACTTGTATTCACCTGTCAGAAGATATTAAAAAATATTAGTAAAGATACATAAATACGATATAAGTACATTATATATACCATGATTTTATCCTTCAAACTATCCCATGGTTAGACAAAAAATAAATTTTATATTGATGTATATTAATGGACAGCTTGATTTAATCCATTCTCTTCGATTGCTTACCTCTGTGTGTTTTCATGTGTGTCCTCAGGTTGCCCACCGTACTGTAGCTTCGATTGCAGCTCCCATAGTTACACCGATACCGGGCCAGTATTTGATTGTCCGGACCCTAGAAGTGAAACAAAACACCATACAATACACGTTACAAGCTTCTTTAACGCCTTTCGCTTTAACTAGGTTCGACTCTCTAAATACAACAGGCATAGAGTAGGAGGAAAACAACTTGTTTACATAAATTGTGGATTATGCTACAACAAATACTTGTGTGTATAACATAAATCTAATATAGTATGGATAAGTGTACAACCTGCACCTTGTGTTTAGTCGTTTACCTATTGGACTACACGATTGGTAATTCAAATCATTTTAAATTTGATTTACAATAAGAAATAAAGTTCGTTTCAATTCCAACACCTCCCTCTCTTTCTCTCTATCTTTCTTATTATATGCTCCACACAACCTGTTTTATAGTTTATGTTTTACGTTACTAAATGTGTACCTCGATCGTGATAGTGGCATGCGATGGCTCTCCGTCTTCGTATAGAGTATTGTTTTCTTTATTACTGCATAAAGGAACATAATTGGTAAACGGAATTCATCAGCATCAGTTCGGTAGGTTGTTTCACATTTTTGTTTTAAATAATGGATTATGCTTTTATGTTTGCATATGAGCAGAAGAAGCAGCGAAAAATAAACAAAACGAATTGAATGAAAACTATTGAATGACTGTTTTCACAAGCAACAGGTGCGCAGCATCTGTATCAAAACAAAGCTACAGAGACAGGGAGGAAACAGACTCCAGCATAGTACAATGACAAACACTACAAGCATGCTTCAAGCTACATCTATCTCCACAGCCGGTTAGTACGAAAACTCTCTACGTTTATAGGTTTGCTTGAAAAAAAATATGAGTGATGCAAGGAGTAAAACAAAATACAAACGCACTCTTTCTATCGCTCTCTCGCTCTCGCTCTAGCTCTCTCTCTCTTTCTTTTTCTCTACTACCACTCTCTATAAATCTATTATTAATTATAAAGAAAAAGGGCCTCCGTCCGGTCTGAAATCGTAAACATGTTTGTATGCTCAATAGTATGAGGGATATGATTGTATCGTTTTTTCCCTCACACTGAAGGAAATACACAATTTGAAATGAATGGAGCGATGAGGGTGGACTTTCCCTTCCTCCACTGGTAGGAAGGGAACATGTTTTCATGTTTCCAACAAATCGTCATGGTGCTATTTTTATACACACCACCACACACTATTGCATGGCCTTGCTGGGTGTTTAGATGGGCCAGTCACAGGGCAGTGGAAAAATCAAAGCAGTACAAGCAAAAGACCATTAAGTGCGGTATTAACACTTCATTTGTACTGGGGCAAATGGCAAAACAGAGACCGGTATGAGACGCATGGTACTGAAACGAGAACCCAATTAGATAAAGGTCACTTGTTCCCAGCTGCATCATTTCCATGCTTCCCATACATCATTCGAATTCAGTCAACAGGTGAGATCGGACGATCATCGTTCCTCAATCGGGAATGAAGAGGGATTTTCTCTTTCGGCGGTGTTTATATTCACGCTCGAACTGAGTTGCAAACAAACCATCCCCGAAAACCATCACTCCGAGCAATGCACCTGCAATGATAATGTAAACAGATACAGAGTGTCGTTGTTTCGCTAGAGAAACGTGAATATAAAAGAAAATTCTCGTGTAAGTTTCTTCACACGCACACATGCTAGTTCAACCGAAGGAGAAAATTCAAACCAATTTGCATCGCCCACACGGCTGTGGCCACAGTGTGCCACGTTGTGCTGCGGTTTTCGTTCGGGCGCGTGACGATGCTTTAAATATAATCTTTCCTTTTTGGATGTTTTGTTTGTAATAATCGCATTGCGATTTATTCTTCCCCACTTAAAGGGGATAGAAGCTGAATACCGAACAACCATAACAACGCGACACTAATGTGTAAGGATACTTCAAGCTGGCCTTCTTCCCCCATAAGAACACCCCCCGATCCCCAACTAGAAAAAAAACTCTGTTGTTCTAATTTGTTAGCCCACGCCGTTTCGTCTGGGCAACCGCAAAAACCACCGATCCGACCAGTGTGGCCAAAACAATCGAGACTGATCACATCTCGCATGCACGCGCGGCAAGAAGACAGAGAGTGAACCGAAGGAGAAAGATCCCACGACAAAGTAGGAAGTTCTATAAATAAATATTTTGGAAACGGCGTACCGTCCGAAAGCCACGGGTTTTTGATTCGGGCATAGGAAGGGACGTACCTCACGGGGTCGTGGGAAAAAATCCCCCAGCGGACAACTCTCACTCTTTCCATGAAAAACGCTCGGTGCTACTGTCGAATGCTCCCAATGGAATGTGGGGCATAAAAATTAACTCCCATCGTTTTAAGAGATTTGAGCGATTTAAAGTTATTTCGCTAATCCTAGTACGGTGATCGAGACATGTATTTGTTTGATATAAAACTGAATCTTGAATGATAGATTATGGAGACATAAAGAAAAGAGTTGTATTAGTGGGATGAGTGCAGAGGCGTTTGCTGATAAGAAAGAGCGCATATGGAGAAAAAGAATGGAAAAGTTTACTGACTCAAAAGGATTAGAAACTGTTCCACAGCGGTAGCAAGAAGGTTATTCTTTTCCAAAAGAAGAGCAAAAACAGAGTTAAAGGAATTGTGCTACTAATGAATTATTAACGGGAAAGAAGAATAAGTATGCTTTTCTGCTATATACCATCCTCCGTCCTCATCCAGCTCATCGTCAATCTTTTCAAACTCAACCAGAATACTATTATCATTGATGTCGCAGAATGAGTTGCCTTCGCTGCCACTACTACTGTGCTGTTCGTCAGACTGATGCTCCTGCTGCTGAGTGTCCGCTTGTTGCTGAAACTTCGCCTGGCCACCATCAATCACGATCGAAGTGAGCCCATCTGGTGCCGGTTCCACAATCGTGCCCATCATATCCAA
This sequence comes from Anopheles christyi, assembly GCA_000349165.1. Lineage (NCBI taxonomy): Eukaryota > Metazoa > Arthropoda > Insecta > Diptera > Culicidae > Anopheles > Anopheles christyi. Next base: position 253 of record KB678424.1, on the reverse strand, counting down.
CGGTACGAGATCGAACGGATTGAGCTGATTTTCTTCAGCGAGCGTTTGAAAATGCTGCGGAACCTGCTCGTGTATCGCACGTTCTAGAGCTTCGATGTAGAATTGGCTGCTCAGTGCGAAATTCATCGTGTCGTCGTTTGAAGACGGCAGGTGGGAAAACACTACGCACTATTACACTTTTCCACGCTTCACCGACCCGGAAAAAGAGGGATGATTTTAAAAAACCGTTCACGGAAACACTTTCTCAGACTTT
>KB678413.1:0-17982 GCA_000349165.1 Anopheles christyi | reverse complement strand
TGATACTATTGGCACCGAAAAAATGGGAGGCCGTTGGTTCTGGGACCTCGTGACCAGCTTTTTTGGATAATCAAATACAAAATACATTTATTTTGTAAGAAATAATGGAAAGTAAAATAAAAAGCTACTGTAAAATAAAATTCAACATTTTCTTTTCTTTACTAATTAAAGAGTGGTTTAAAAATGTCTTACTTCGGTCAACTATCGGTTCGGTTAAGGTTCAACTATCGGTCTCTCATAACCTCTGGGTGACCTCTTGTCCACAATATCACCCGGTATGCGATATGTTTCATGGGTGTCCAAACCTTTGTTCCAAACATGTTCCAGCATTTCTACTGATTTGGGGGAGTTAGCTTCTACTGCTAACTGGGTCGTTAGCGATCGCCTAGTTCGCTCACCGTATGATATGCTGCTGGATAGTGTATATTACAGTGTGTGCATCAGAAGTGTAAATTAGAGTTGATACACCTGAAGATGTAGAAGAGATTTTATAAATAGAAGATATGGTCTTGGTTCCGTTGACACGAATGTCGACTTATCGCCGGCCATATTACCATTACTGCCTTTTTTTACTTCAATTAAGGGTCCGAAGATGTATTATTATCGTTCTAGCACATGTTTCGCATAATAACGAGATAAAAAATACATGTGCTCAAGACGGTCATATTGGTTCCATTAAATAATTCTTTAACATACAGCCTTGGTAACGACCTTAGTGTTCTCGAGGCCACCAACATGTGTTATTTGTACAACTGGAATTCAGCTTCCGTGTGCGTCCGCAATGGACAGTTTTCCGCAATGTGCCTTTCGTATAGACGGTATTATCCAGCTGTGCTAACAATACACACAACGTATGCCCAGCTTTGGATGCTATAAAAGTACGACGAATATCACGAAAGTGTTAAGTTGTAATCTAGAAGCCAAGCTAAATAGTCAACATGAGGTTCACGGCAGTGCCAGTGCGTTAATACGAATATCGTGCTAGAACTTACCCCAGATTAGGCTGCAGCAGTCGATTCAATGGGTGGCAGAGGATTTTGATTAAGCTTATGGAACGATGTTAAAAATGTCATTACCGATGGCTGTCCACTGACTGACTGTCAAAAGCAGTAATAACAAGCCAAATGCGAAACAATGACTTTTCACATACAAATTTCATGCATTTGGAAAGGTGGATTAGCTTATTTTTGATTCGAAATGCAACAAAGCATTCTATGACGTTCCGTTTAAAAACTGCAGAACATTTTACAGATACCATATTAACCTTCATAGGTACTTAAGAAAATGTACTAAGCAACATCTTTTATGTGTCATGCCACATGAAAAGCGAAACGTGCTATGAAACTTTCTGAAACATTTAGTTCGTAAAATGAGAGAAGCATTTCATTCTCCAGCACTAAAAGCAATTTTTTCACTTTTATCCAGTCCCCATCTATTTTACGCAAATCCCGCACCAATGATCGTCTTTGTTGAAATTAGCGTTTAAGCGCCGAGACGCTGACGAAGGAATTACCTCGGCACACCTTTGTCCCAAGCGACGGTGCGCGTCGTCGTTGCAATGCTAATTAAATCAAAATGTTAAAGTTATCATCACCAGGTATGGTTCGGCGGTCAGTTTCGCACTGTTGCGGTGACTGGCGTCGACGTATAGCAAAAGGTATGCTTTTAAGCTTTTCAAAAGCTAACCGGAAAAACGGACTCCTTCCACTCCGGTTGGAGTTTACGACTGCAAAAAGCACACATAAAAATACAATTTACCCATTTCATATTTTTCCGAGCAACAACAAAAGTTACCTTCGCTGTGGTCACGGTTGGGGAAAAAGCAAACACCCAATGCGGGCGTTCCTCGAGATAGCGACAGCTTTTCCCAGCAGATTTGTGTAGCTTCAGTGAGACGAAAGAAAGGGTTCCGGGGTTCAATGTACTGAAAAATCTCGAGTTTCCATTTATCACTACCTCTCGAGACACGAACACTCTGGGCCACGCTTTCCTCTCCCATTCTGTTGTGATGTTTTATGGTGATGCTTGGCCCACTGACCGTGTGGTTTTTTTTAATGGCTATGCGTTCTTGAAACAAAAAAACCACGAACTCTACTCCGTACAGCGCTGGAATTGAAACACAAATTATTCCCTTGCTGCTGAGTGTACACGCCAGCAAGACGTCTGTTTATCAATGGTTCAGACGCACGAAAACCCGAAGCGCCGTGTGCAAATGTGTGAACAATTGGAAAACATTCAATAGAAGCGACGGGATTTTAGTCGATCGAAACGGACTGGAAGCGGAACCATTGGACCTCCATTTTCCAACAACCAACCACACCGCTTTAGACGACGTTGGGAAAGGGAGCTGGAGTGAAAGAGTCGGTAAACACGGCGCATAATTTACCTACACCGACAAATTATGTAGGCTGGTATTGTGTTTATCCAAGCGCACCAGACACTGTTAACACAAGGATTATCGCCAACGATGGTCCCTAATGGCTTCAGGCCGGTCGTTTGAAAACACTTTGGTGCATGGGGGTTTGTGCATTGGAGTACGGCAATGGGGGGATTTACACCAGCATTTTATAGAATCGACACATATTCCGGTAGGATTTCGTTTACAGCCGCCCTTCTGCAATGGAGCTTCGCGGGCGGTTTGGACAGAAAAGGATCGTCCAAGTAAATGAAGTGACCGGAACAATAAAACAGGACCGTTTCCATGCGGTAGGAGCATAGATCGAACTAACTGAGACAGACGGGAGGAACCCATGTTTCACAAATTTGGTTAAAAAAGCTCTTCTTCATGGATAGATAATATCTTCTTTCTTTGCGTAAATGACCTACGCGGTCATGCAGGCCTTATACAGGCTTGGCTTACTTGACTTATTTTTACCAAGTAGATAGTCAAGGCGTTGCTAGGGGGGGGACAGGAAGTCCCTGGATGAGAATTGAACTACGTCCGGCCTTTACAGGCGCAGGCGCGTCTATCCATGAGACCACCGGGCTGCCCCTAATATATTATGCAATACGCATTTAAGTACTTTTAAGAAACAAAACGCCTGAAGGTAGGCAACTTACAAGACGGAGTTTTATAAATGTATTTATCGTTCTGAAGTTGTGCATTGCAAACGAACAACAGTTATTGAATTTTAATTTAACCGATACTTTCCTCAAACCATTACAAACCCCCAAATGGAAGGTAAGGCCCAAACCAAAATGGTGGCTGCAATCGCAATGACGCGCTCTTGGGCTGTAGGTGATAGCACGTTCCAGCCGGTGTAATCGAGTACTTCAAACAGCATGCACAAGTACGAATCGAACATTCAATTTCATCTTACCCACACACACACGCGCATCAAAAAAGGAAAGCACGAACCAAAATCAATACGGCTTGCCTCTGCCACGAAACGGAAATGGATTCGTTAACGGACGCAGGAAAGCGATCTGCAAAATTGAAACCGTGCTTGAATTTGGACACTTTTGTCATACCATCTTTGGGTCGCTTTCGTCTCGTTCTTACCCTACTTTTTTGCACAGACAATCACTGGGGCGCATTTATTATCATGGGGTTGATAGCGTGCTTTAATGTTTTACACCACTGCTGATGACGTTCAATGCATGCTAATGTTGTTTAATTTTCGTTAACTTTAGCTTTGTTTGTTTTGTTTCGGTAACTTTATACCAAAACCAGAATCGTCTAGTTTGGGATGATTGTTGTATTATATAGCTCACATATCTACCTATCTATATAATTTCATCGCATTCGAAAAGACTTTCACCAGAAATCAACAAAACACTTTAATATGCAATTCAACTTCACGGCAACATCAAAGCAAATGTAGCCTATTCCCCTACCCAAACCGTAACCACTCCAAACATTCCCCTCTTCATGCAGCTTATCAGTCCGTTTAAATGCTTCAATTAATTATAGGTTGAAATTGATGTGACCATATTACCGTAATTATCGAGGGCTGTCGAACCGATCGCACGGACTGCCGGTCGTGCTCGTGCTTGGCTTGGCTGCAGCAATCTGTAAAATGTGTGCGTTCGATGGTCTAATGCGTGATTTCAATCGCTGCCGGTGACGCATCAACGTGCCGCGGCCGGATATTATAATACGTGACCCGTGGAAACGCAACAAACCGGAGTCGGAACAGCTCAACCGTACTGATATGGTCCGTGCAACGTAAACATTCCATACACTGATCTCATTAGGGTGTGCTCGGGTGAGTGGAGTGTTGTTGAGCAACATAAAAATCCTAATGCCTCGATGCATGATAAAAAGCTTTATTTTATACTGTAAATTGCAGCATTTATTTCAATTTATTTGTTCACCTATATAAAGCTGTTTTTAAGCAATTCGATGAAACTAAATGGATTTTGTATGTTTTTTGCATTCAAGTTCTATTCAAACAGGTTATGAATAATTAAATGTTTAGTTACAAAAAACTTTAAAACTTCATAGGCCAATATTTACTACTGCATGTCGTTCAATTCAGAAACTAAATTGACACACATACACTCACACAAATCAAACACGCAATTATCCTGTCAGTCCTTTTCACCATCAATTATGTGTGCTGCTTTCGTAAATTGTTTCCCGGCACCTTCTGGACATTATTGGTTCAACTCCCTTTCGTCAGCTCATTTCTCTGTCCATTCTGATGAAAAATAGCTTCTCTCTAAAAAGTGCTTCAAATATGTGTTTAATGACCATAGAATTCGCTTTTTTATTAACCCACAAAACGTTCATGTAGCTCGGAGAACCACAGAACATAACGGATCAATGTCCCACCTACCACAAAAAAAAAAAACAAAAAACAAACAAACCCGGAACTCAATTTTTCACAAACAGTTGTAAAAGGATAGATCACCCCAAACTTTCACTGTGCAATATTTTGCAAGCCCATAAAAACATTCGAAATGGGCAATCCTTCCGCTTTCGCTCATTTTTTGCTAAATCTCCGGATTCGACGGGCGTACGATTCGCACAATCGTAAAGTGCCTCCCATCCTGCGGGTATCTGTGGAAGTGAATTTCGGACTCCGAAAAAAATAACCTCCCGAACTGGTCTTTGGACCGGAAATTAGAACAATAAACAGTTCCACGGGTTCGAATCATTTTTTCCTACTCAGCTTCCTTGAAGTTGTTCTCGGAATGAGATCATAAAAAGCAAAGCAAAAACTTTGTATTCGTCTTTCTGCTTTCTTCCAACGTTACAACGCTGTGATGCTGCTACAAGCAGTTACGAACACTTTGCGCGAAAAGCGTCAATCAATATGCCAACTGGGAAGCCACCCATGTCCGTCGACTTATTGCCCATTTGCTCGCTTAATGAGTGACGGTGTAAACGTGTTAGTTTTGGTGAGTTTACTTCAGAGAAGTCGGAAACACGAAAGTAGCAATTAAACGCCACCGGTAACATAATATGAAATACGCCACGCAGTTTCCACCACAGTCCACCAGTTGGTAATGAATAATGTACACCTTACCATCACGTACTTCGTTTGTGTTGCAGCAGTTTATGTTTCTCTGCATTCAGTTACCTTTGGACGATGATAAACACTTCAACGAAAGGAGTGGACTTCTCTTTGCAAACCTTTCTGCGGCATTTCCTTCACGAAGTACAAATTAACATCTGCACTCATTCATATTTACCGTACGCTCAATGAAACGCATTGACCCTTTTTTCGTGGCGGTATGTCTTCCATGAAGCACTATTTTCCGTAGAACGCAAAGGAAAGCAAGGATATAGAAGACATTTAGCATCTTCTAGTGGTGGGCAACCGTCTAGATCGTAATTCATAATGTGGTGTCTTGTAGGGTATTTTTTCTTACCATTCTGAAGTAAATTATCATGATCGTACAACATCATGTAGCACCGTTTTTCGCTCTGATTCACTAGACAAGAGTGTTTCTAGTGGAAATTATGGTCCATAACGATATTAACTACATTACGCAATGCTTTTATTGCAATCGAGACATACAGTAAAAACCTTCCCACATCCAAAAGAGACACAAACAATTCATAATATCTCATTGTGAAACAAATTGCACGATATGCTTTAGGATGAATCAAACCCAATTAATGTTTAGTATCGGCGGTAAGTCCCCCCAACAACGTGCACGCATGTGCTTAACAAATAAAACGGGAACAAAAATCACGATCAAAAGGCAAATATTGATTGTATGGAAATAAATATCCTTTCCTGTTGAAACTAGTACTGAGCCAAATTAATTGCATTTCAATCCCACTTTACGGCAGTGCACATGGGGACGCACGTGCGCTCACTATTATTTGCGTTTCTGATGTTTATCGAACGACCGAAATGCGCATCGCAGCAACGGTCATCAAACCCGGATGCACTTTCGGCAGTATAGTTCTTTTTGAACCGGGTGCATGAGTTTGGGTTGGATTTATATATTTCATTCCGGGCGGGATACACAGAGACAGCAAGTTAGCAGGAGCAATAGTACACGGTAGAAGAAAAAAAATGAAACATTGATTTAAGCAAGAATTGAAATTTTCACTGCAATAAAAATGAGGAAAGCTCACGCATTTCCACGCACCATTGACTTTTACACCGTCGGCTTATCCGCTTATTATGCGATTTGGGGGGGGGGGGGGTGTAAAATTTACGACCACCCATACGGTAAAAAAAATACATAAAGCATAAAATAATCCCACCAAATGGAAACTCACACAAACGGGCACAAAGCTACACAGAAATACAGTAAAATAAAAAGCGTTAGGTGTGTGACCCCAGGACCGAGAGGATCGATGAACTAAAGTTCACATATATCTTCCTCTCTGCCATCTTTTATGACCACTCGTTTTTTGTTCCACATTGTACAACATTATTATTCACAGGCAAACTTGTCGAACGTGGAGAATAGAAAAAGGATTCTGAGTGTATAACTGCAGCTGTGGACCAAAGTAATGCATCATACACGCTCCAAATATAGACTACCTAAATTTACTTTTTCTCTTTGCCCCATCCCACCCATTAACACACACACATACAGTGGAATATGAGAAGAGATCGTAAAATGTGGTAGGTCATTTTTCATGTTCACGCAAATCACACACTCTTATCTCTTTATTGGAGGAAAAGTTTTAAAAAAATCCATCCTAAATTGTTCTTTGTCTGGCAAAAGACTAGTGTATTTTAGCTCGCAGCCGGTAGGATTCGAACCTACGCTCCCAGAGGGAATCTGATTTCGAGTCAGACGCCTTAACCACTCGGCCACGACTGCATGTATACATCTTGTGCAAAACGAAATAACAAAATTAAAACACGCCAACTAAAAGGTAAGCTGTCTTTGATTTTCATCAATCGCATATTTGGCTAAAAAATCCTATTTTAAGCTAAATCGGACAACTAATAATGTAACAGAAGAAACAAAAAAAATGCTCTACAAAATTGCGACGTTTTGACTTGCGTTTTCTTAATCTTTTAACTTCATTCCCTTTTCTGATTACACCGATGCTGATGCTGTCAAGAGAGGGGAAGAGCGTGAATCAAAGCGATCACGTACTAATTCTAACATAATAATAAATATTGCAACTATTGATAAAACATAAGGCGCCTCCATCAAATCACGGGCTTGCTTAACACAATGGACACACTCTACTTATTTATTATGCTGTACGGGACCATTATGGTGCACAAGAAATGGAATGTATGTGAACAAGTCAGCTATACTTCTGTGCCATTATACAACAAGACCTCGTTTCGGCCTGTTTGGCTAACATGATTTCCACTGTTTTGATGAGGAATTTATCCGCATTCGTCTCGTCTTGGTCTGTCCAGTGTTTGTTGATGTAATAGCTGAAACACCTTAAAATAGAACCTTTTCTTACAAGCACTCCAGCGCTTCATAATTGATGGCACTTGGCGCACATCGAAAACCCAAAATAGAGACCACCCTTGTGTGCGGTTCTCATCGCAAAACGTGCCACATTCGAACCTAGGTGCCAAATGATACGTCACACAAAATCAAATTGTTTAACGAACATAAACACATAAACACACAATATGCGACAGCTCACAAACAGACGAAAAAGTTTGATATCTTACTTGCATACTACAACCACGATCACGATCTTGACCTGATCCAGGAGTGTCCAAATCTGCCGATCTAGACGGCGTCGCTCAATTAGCGATATTAACATTTCGTGATGCACACGATACGGTTGTCACGTGTATTTTGGCACCACGAGCCACCGTCGGCCAGTATGATCGAGATTGAAAAAGCATTGCCGGTTCTGGTGGTACGATCGTTCAGTTCGGGTTAGTCGCTTGATGGAGCAAGATCACATAAAGGACAAGGCGAGTCGATTTTACAACGCTCCTGTTGGATTCAAGTGAAGTTTCTGAAGTGAAGTGCAAGCGTATTCTGTTGTCAGGTTGAGAATGGCACAATATCTGGACATTCCATACATCGATGGTACGACAAAGCGTAAAAGTTCTACAAAGTTGAATGTTCAGGGAAAAAACGATATTTCTGTAAGTAATTCATGCTCGTTTGGTTTGGAAAGTGGAATTTCGATCGCTTATCGTATATGATATGTGATCACGTGATACAAGATGACAAATTCGTCTTGGTCACGGCTACTACGTTTTTTCCGTTATCGGTTCGGCGATATCCGTGTTTCTAATTCGCTTGTTTTTAACTAAATAGCGAAAATAATTGCGCCATGAAACAACGCTGCGCTGCAATGCAACAACAAGTGTAGCTTAAGTTTTACTAAAAATTTCTCTCTTTTATTCTTCTGGTACTGGGCAATTCGCTAGGACGTCACTCTAAGTGTCAATAGCTTAAGTGCACAAAACAGAAGCAAGGAAATGCACGACCACAAGGTTTTTGTGCAGCTTAACGAGCTCACGGGGAGTGGGGAAAATCAGGAGTGGAAACAGACGGCCCGCTGGATCAAGTACGAGGAGAACGTGGAGGAGGGAGCAGAACGGTGGGGTCGACCACATATTGCTCCTCTGTCGTTCCAATCGCTGCTAAATCTACGCAACTTTATTAAGACGGGCATCGTGCTGCTGAACCTCGAAGCGAATGATTTGTCTTTGGTTGCGCACCGCGTGGTAGAACAGGTACGTTTAGTGTACCTAGAGTGTTTGTTTTGATTGTGCCAACAGAAAATATTGCTTCTTTAAAGAAGGTCATTGATGGGCTCATACACGAGGATGACAAAACGGTTATCGTGCGAGCACTGCTGCTACGCCATCGGCACTTTAACGAATGCTCGCACGGTGGAATCTTTTACGGCTCGAGACGAAGGTTAAGCAGCTACACGAGTGTACTGGTAAGTCCGGCCATAATAAGCTCTTTGTAAGTGAGATGATCGTCCTGTCGCATCCACCTAACATATCAAGTTACGTACAAACTAACTTAATCGTTCTTATCACCATCTCCCTAAAACGCTTAGAGTTTCAAGAATGATGGCAAGAGACCACGCATTTTACCGGCAACTGAAATCAATGGCCACGGTGGTCACAGTGCGACGAAAATCAATATCAATGACGAACCCTATACAGGATCCCAGGAAGACATCAAGATGCGTGCGCAAAATGAATCGATTTTGAAGCGTATTCCCGAAGGTGCCGAAGCAACGACAGTCCTGGTTGGTGCGGTCGACTTTCTCGAGCAGCCTACGATCGCCTTCGTACGCCTAGCGGAAGCTATCCCGATGCCGAGCATCACGGAAGTGCCAATCCCCGTACGTTTCTTGTTCATTTTGCTTGGGCCCCAAAAGACGGAGCTCGACTACCATGAGGTCGGTCGATCGATTGCCACACTCATGTCCAATGGGCATTTCCAAGACATTGCTTACAAGGCGGATGATCGGCAGGAGCTTCTTTCCGCCATTAACGAGTTTCTGGATGACTCGATTGTATTGCCACCGGGTAAATGGGATCGTCAGGAGCTGCTTCCGTTCGAGGAACTCAAGGCAAAGAGTGATATGATTCAGTGGCGCAAAAGAAAATCAATGGATGAGAGAAACAAAAACAAACAGCCGTTGCTACTTGTGCTCGAAGAGGAGAAGAAACTATTGGCGGAGAGGGAGGGTGATGGTGAAGGCGATGGAAAGAAGCCGACCAAAAACCCGCTGGAAAAGACTAACCGGCTGTGGGGGGGATTGATCAACGACATCAAGCGTCGTTACCCCATGTACAAGAGTGACATTATGGATGGACTCAACACGGAGACCATTTCAGCGACGATATTCATGTACTTTGCAGCCCTCTCAACAGCCATCACGTTCGGAGGATTGTGCTCCGATAAGACCAATAACCTGATCGGCATTTCGGAATCCCTTCTGTCAGATTCGATAGTCGGTATGGTGTTTCATTTACTTGCCGGACAGCCTTTGCTAATCATTGGAACGACGGGTCCACTTGTCCTATTCGATGAGGCGTTGTATCAGTTCTGTATCTCAAATGACTTCAACTTTCTTACGGTACGAGTGTATGTTGGTTGTTGGATTCTGGCGATCGCGCTACTTGTGTCCGCATTTGAAGGCAGCGTGTACGTGCGAATGTTCACTCGATTCACTCAGGACATCTTTTCAGCTCTTATCACGCTACTCTTCATGTTTGAAACCGCTATAAAACTCGTATCTGTGTACACCCGCCATCCATTGTTGTCTGAGTACATCTACAAGAATATTACGATGCCACAACTTCTACCGATTCCTTCTCTAGACGTAAGCAATGGTACTACTACTATTGGACCACTGAAGAGTAACCTAACTATGGTCGTTAATGGAACGATGGGGTTTGCCGCTGACTTCAATCATTTACTAATCCCGGAAGATGCTAACGGGCCACGAAACCAGCCAAATACGGCACTCTTCTGTACCATCCTCACTCTCGGTACATTCTCTCTAGCGTACTACCTAAAGCTTTTCCGTAATTCCCACTTCTTTGGACGTACCGCGCGTCGTGCGCTCGGTGACTTCGGAGTGCCGATCTCTATCGCCATATTTGTACTAGTCGATTATATGATTCCGCAGGTGTACACGGAGAAACTGCGCGTACCGGAAGGACTCTCACCGAGCGATCCATCTCGACGGGGATGGATTATTCCGTTCGGTGGCGTTCCCGAATGGTTACCATTCATGGCAAGTATCCCCGCGCTATTGATGTACATACTGATCTTCATGGAAACACACATTGCGGAGCTGATCGTTGATAAGCCCGAGCGAGGATTGAAGAAGGGTTCTGGCTTACACATGGATGTAGTGTTGCTGTGCCTCCTCAATACTGTCTGTGGGTTTTTTGGTATGCCGTGGCACAGTGCTGCTACCGTAAGATCGGTGACGCATGTGTCAGCCGTTACCATCATGTCCAGGTAAGAATTAATCAAAAATGTGTAGTAAAGAAGTTAACTGAAATCTTTGAAACTTTTCTAAAGGACGCATGCACCAGGAGATGCTCCACACATTGCGGACGTGAAGGAGCAACGAGTATCGGGATTTGTGGTATCGCTCTTAGTGGGTCTGTCAGTCGTGATGGCTCCAATCTTGCGATTGATCCCGATGCCCGTACTTTTTGGAGTGTTCCTATACTTAGGTATTGCTTCCATGAGCGGAGTACAGTTCTTTGAGCGGTAAGTGTTACTTAAATCAAATATTGAGACGATTATTGAAACAAAAATTTGTCTTCCTTTGCCTACCAAACACAAGTTTGTGGTTGTTCCTGATGCCAGTCAAGCATCATCCACAAGTGCCTTTTGTGCGGCGAGTTCAAACGTGGAAAATGCACCTGTTCACGTTCATACAGATATTAGCATTAGCGGTTATGCTAGCTGTGAAATCGTCACCATTTGCCATGGCATTTCCTTCCTTCCTGATATTCATGGTGCCAATCCGGAAACAGATGGAAAGATTTTTCTCTCCCCTTGAGTTGCGTGCGGTAAGCATTGGCTATTACTTAATCGTTGGTGTTGCACCTAACCCAAATATTCTACACTTGCCCTATTTATAGCTGGACAGCAGTCAACCAAACGGAGGAACAGAAGATGAACCAGATTTCTACGAACAAGCATCCATTCCCGCTTAATTTAATGCTACTAAATTAAAACCCCCCGGCTGCTACGCGAGACTGAGGCAATACATAGAAAATAATCAAGCGTTAAAAGCTTCCAAATCACAATAAAGTAAATCACGGTATTAATAATATTTAAATTCGTCACTGTAGATTTTCAAAACCTTGCCGTTCCCAAAGGGATGAAAGATATCAAATACAAGTACTCAAATATGTACCATAAACATGATCAACACATTAAAAAACGTTGCACAATGGACTCGCCTTTCACAATTTTATCTTTTTATTATTTTTCTAAATATTTGAGAGTTTCTTTACATTCGTGCATGAACAAAGCGCATTCAAGTAGTATTTATTCATTGTTTTCCACATGAACGTCATGAAATGAAAAAAAAAAAACACCTAAAATACAACAAACAAAATATGCCAGTAACGGCTAAAAGTGAAAACTAATTTCAAATTAAATTTTCCGTGGACCTGAGCCTGATTCAATCTGTCAATTCTATGTTGTACACACGCTCTTGCGCTCTCTTTCGCACCGACATTGCAGACTTGGGGCATGTAACTTCAACACAACACAAGAAAAATAACAATATTTCGTCGAAGTCGTACTATCGCCCGGTTTTTAGATGCTTTATCATTCGTACCAGTGTCCCAGTGCTTTGTTTTAGGATAAATTGTGCTCGTAGGTTTGTTTCTCCGTTACATAATTCATCATTCAACTAATCGGTAACCTAAAGTATTTTGCTGGTGTTGCGACGGTCCCGAAAGTTGCTGGTTTGTTTCCTTTCCATACGGTCGATTGGTGTGTTTTTGTGTCCATTCTAGGGGCCGATGGGTTTTATTTACACTTTCTATTAGCAGTACCCGAGGTCGTCATCCGTGCAGGTTTCGTATCGTGGCGGAATTAGTTACTAGCATTATCATAGTGTCTCCCAGCGGACCCATCAACACCATCAATCGATGTAATAATATCGTAACGAATATCGAACCGCTACGCATCATCGTACATCCCCCGGGGGCAAGTAGGGGGAACGGTGGGTCATGTAAAGTGCTGGGTGAAATGATGGACCGTTTTCTTTTCCATTGCTGAACCGGGACACTGTCCGGCCCCTTTATCAGTGTTTAGTTCGTCGGTCGCCGCAAGCACAGCTACGTGTGCCCCGCACTGTTCCGGGGAAGAAGGTACGTCACGAGAGTAAACATTCCGCCGTTTCACTGAATTTGGAGGGCTGCAAACATACGTCATGATGATGCCAGTTGTAAAAAGCGGATGGATGGACGATAACCATTTAGGTACAGTGATACCAACCCCCCGGAACGTCGCAATTCACTCCTGTACACACGTCTTTCCTGTACCAACAAAACACACACATACGGTCACTAGACACTCTCCCGAAGCTGGAAAAGCGAAGCATTGTTGTTTGAGATTATCATTCGTATCATATGGCACATAAATTAGTGCCCTCCTTCCCAATGAAATTTAAGACCGACTACGTGAGACACACAAACAGAGCGTGTAAACTTTGCGAGCCCGACGAGTTCTGTGAAAACAACAAGGAGAACAGTGCAGTGACAAACTGAATGAGTGTAATTTGCCCATCAAAGTTTACATTGATACCATCCTCTGGGTAGGCTTGCTGGCTGGATGGTGTTACTGACTGCGGGATGAGGAAGATCAACTTAGATGATATGTGCAAATAGTCGCAACAAACCTTAAAAAACGACTAGTTTGACGGAAAGTCCGGTGCAGGGAATAATAAATGACCGTGAGTCTCGGGGTCAAACACCTCGGAAAAATGTAAATACCGAGTAATTACTATGATTGAAACAGTGTATGTTTTGGTGGTGTATTTGTTTGGGATTTCGTACATCCTCCCTCTACCTTAACTTGCAGAACAGTCAAACTCTAGTTCGCGGGAAATTGCGTGATAAAAAAGGGACAGGAAATTGTGACTCAGTGAAAACGTGAAACAATGCGCAGCGGTGAAATTTTGATGAACATATGGATACTTTGACAACACCGGAATGGATCGATTGGTGTGATTAATAGGGACTAATACATGTTTTGGTATTTGGAATAAAATAACAATTAACAATAAAAATATTCTATCGGTGTCCCTATCGTCACTGACAAAACTGTCCATTTTGAATCATTTGCAGGAGGACCAAAATTATAAACTAAAAATACGCAGGAATTTTAAAAACACACATACGCATCGGAAATGACGAATGTTCGGAGAAAACTTACGCTAATCCACTCACTATAAGGCGGAATAAAACGTGTTACTAATAATTCACGATCGGAAGTCAAGTTCATCAAAGTGTAGACAGTGTATAATTATCAACCGATCGTCTTGATTGGACACAACCAGCCCTCAAAACGATACCACGTGGTGTGTTGCACGTGGTGCGTAAGCCAAAAGCGGAAAAACATGTTAAATAAAGCACAAAAGCTAGTGCTCGGAATAGTGTTACTGGTGCTGGTCGATATTATATGGGTTTCGTCGAGCGAACTAACCAAGGTCGGTAACGGCAACACAACACCACCCCCTTATTAGTCGTGGTTTTCCACAGGACCAACATGGTCATGTGGCAATAATTCAAAGTCTATTCAACACTTTTTGTTCTTACCATTTCCATTTAGTTTTTGTACGAAAATGAAAACTACGACAAACCATTCTTCTGCACGTACTTCAAGGCGTCTATGTTCACCATATACCTGATAGTGCTCGGTTTGATAGCACCATGGAAGGAGAGCTGCGGCCGAAATGGAAATTACTCGGTAAGAAATAAACTAACGTCTCTACTCCGCTGTCCAGACCATACAGTCACTGCATCGTGAATAGAAATTAACGACGACTTGTTCTGCCCACCCGTAGCTGATGGACACAATCGAGGAGGACGAAGGATACTACGCGAATGGAACGTCTAGTTTGGTAAGCAAACAAAAAAAACTTTTTCTAATGGACACTCATTCGATGAACGCTTTCTTGTTGTTTTTGTCCTGCAGAGTGACTCCTCATTCGTTCCCATCAAAGCGGACTCCCAAGTGTCTGGCACGGAAAGTGATGACTCCAGCATACGCAGCGTACGGTTCAGCAAGGTGGCAGAGGTACGCGAAATGTCGCCGCATGAAGCGTCCGAAGCGCTGATGTCGCGACTGTCGTACGCGGCCAGTCTACGCGTTCATCGACAAAAATCACACCACAAAACGGCTCGAACGGCTTTACTGTTTTGCGTGCTGGTAAGATTATGCACAACCGTTTGATTTGGTTCTATGGACTGCAATATAGCAAACGATTCCATCGCTGAATCGCTTTTTTCGCATTGGTCTCTTTTCAGTGGTTTATTGCTAACTACATGTTCCAGCTGGCACTGGAACCGAGTGAAACGGCCATGGTAACGCTTCTCAGTTCTAGCTCGAGCTTCTTTACGCTCATCCTAGCAGCCATGTTCCCTTCGTCCTGTGGAGATAAGTTTACCTTTTCGAAATGTTTCGCCGTGCTGCTGAGCATTTCCGGGGCGGTAAGTAATATAAGCCAGGTTGGAAAATGGATAGCAATTTAATTTGTGTATGAATCATTTCTCAGGTGATGGTTTCAATGTCGGAAATCGATGAACCGAAAATGTCACGCGGCATCGTGCTGGCACTGATGAGTGCATTCTTCTACGCGTCCTATCTGGTGCTAGTCAAGCGTAAAAGCGACACCGAAGAAAAGATCAGTATTCCACTGTTCTTTGGATTTGTGGGGCTGTGGAACTTGCTACTGTTGTGGCCTCTGCTTTTTGTGCTGAACTTTTCACAGCTCGAAGTGTTCGAGTTACCCTCCCGGCGACAGTTTATCGTTCTGTTCCTAAACGGGCTCATCGGTACTGTGCTATCGGAGGCACTGTGGTTGTGGTAAGTACAATAATTGTTGTGATACTTGCTTGAACTGTACTAATTATTCTTGTTTCTCTTCTCTTCCGCTTACAGGGGGTGCTTTCTGACGTCATCCCTTATCGGCACGGTTGCCATATCGCTACAGATACCGCTCGCAATGTTGTTCGACATGGTGCTGCATGGGAAAACCTACCCGCTGCTGTTCTATCTCGGCTCACTGCCCATGTTCCTCTCGCTAGTGCTAGTGGCCTTTCTGGTAAAATTCGATGACTGTGATCCGTTGCTCAAGTTCGGCAAACTAATGTACCGCCGGCTATGGAATTGTCGGAAAGCGAATGTCGTACGAATACCGGATCTGGAGGAGCAGCACGAATCCCTCATCGATGGTAGTCATGAAAATTAGGCCCAGTGGACCAGCCTGCTGCGTGTGTTTGGCTCTTTGTTTTGTTAAAACACATCGCAGTGTGTCCTATCATTGGGTAGTATGCGCTCATCGTTTCGTTTGTTTGTCGCAATCCTTTGGTAGAGGATACGAAGTGATCCAGCACAAATCCCACTTTATTCTTATTTTTTTATAACTTTTACTGGCAGAGTGCAATCTTTTAGGTGTAAAGTGTTTAGGAGGGATTGTTTTATCCTAGTTCTGACGACTCCCGATCAATTTCTCATTACATTATTTAGATGAAACTTTTGGAGATTAGTTTACATCACCAAAGTGTTCTTGCTTAAACCAGGTGTATTTTCGAGCTGCCAATCATTCGAGATCCGGTTCGATAGCTGCAAGGTACTGGCTTCAGATACATGTATTTATACTGCTCACTTGCTGTGAAGCTAGTGAAAGGAGATTATAATAACTGCTTTCTTTACAATTTGAATGGTTATACGCCAATGCTAAGGCGCGACAAAAACAAAAGCAAGAACGATTCGTTTGCGGAAACTATTTCAAAATTCAGTATTTTCAATCCATGTTTTCGATAGTATTATTATTATTCTTTTTTGTCAGATCTTATGCCATACAATGCGAGATAATTTCTAAGAATAGAAAACTATTGGATGCAATAATTACAGTACAGATCATACTTACTCATTTGTAATTATGTCTCGAATAATGATGAAACAAATTGTTTCACACTAATAGAAAGTGCGAACTAAGAATGGTTTGAAACGTGGAGCTACATGCAGCGCAACATAATCACAACTAGGCATCACAAAGCAATAGGAAAAGCAAGAACAAATACTTAAGATCAGGATCTATCTAATATCCTCACCGATTAAATGGTAAACCATTTTGCGGGCTGCTGCGTGACGAAGTATTACTTTACATATATAAACCATCAGGTAACCATCACATAACAACTACAACAACAACAGAAAGGAAGTGATTCTTATTTTCTGCTCGTTAGCGAAATACACACCTAGGGATTTGTTCGTTTAGCGCAAAGTGAATCTACTAAATGTTGAACAACTGTCGTAGCGCACAACAATACACACTTGAACACACACTAGCATGTATGAATTGTATCTCGGTGGATGCCGTCGTACAGAAAGTGAGGGGCCCATCGTTTCTGCCGGGAATAGGAAATGCCAGCAAACCCAGTGCCCATTGGCCAGTAGTAGTAGTAGTATTAGTAATAGTTACTATATATTATGTATTTGAGTTTTTCATTGTGATATAAACGTAGCGTATACATGAGGCACGTAAGGCGGGAAACCCTAAAAGACTAAATACGTTGATCACTGCAGAAGAAGCTCTTGCTGCTTGTGTAAACTGTAGATGGATGAAATTTGATTTCCTCTGAGGAGCATAAGTGTATGTTAGTATTATTAGTTTGACCGTATTATTTAGTTGCGATGGATGTCATCCTGCTAAAGAAACTGTATCTTCATTTGTAGAAAAGTACCTTTGATGGCATTTAATTTAAGCGTTTATCCACACCCGCGTGCACAACAAAAGACAAGATCGTGTAAAAAGGGCGTCTGAAAGTTATTAGCTTGCAAAGCATATTCGAATCACCAGCGCCAGAAAAAGGAAAAAAAACGAGAGAGAGAGAG
>KB678402.1:0-18018 GCA_000349165.1 Anopheles christyi | reverse complement strand
GTGGTGCGATTGATGGGTGATACAGTTTTTGCACACATTTGTGCAACCGCAGCGATAAGGAATGTCAGATTAACGAGTTCAAATAACCGGATGTGTGTGTGTGTGTGTGTTTCTTCTAAACTTCCGATAGGAAGTGATTTTACGACCGCTTCATATTTTCAATTACGACCTTTACCACATACCCTCAATCCGTTTTCGTAGGTTGCAAAATTATCAGTTCCGGTCTGTTCCGTCCGCTCTATTACTTCCAAAACCACCCAAGTGCCTTGACCATTTTTAGTAATATATTAGGAAGTGTTCATCAATTCGCAGACGTACAAGTGCAATCGAAACAGGCTTAATGTGTAGTGTTACAGTGTACCTCTAGTGTGTGCCATCGATCGGTCAGGTACGGTCGATAGTGGACAATTGTGTGTCTTTTAGTGAATGTGCCTTACGACGTTGCTACTGTGTCTGGTACACCAGTGCTACAGCGGTACCGGATCCCGCCATCGTAATCCGGAGCAAGTGTTCGAAATAGTGGTTCTCCGGTTTCCACGTGTTCACGGACCGCAGCGACGATGGATAGCTCCCCGAAGCCGGTAAAGAAGAACCCACGCAAAGGAGCGTTCTGTCTGTCGCAGCTGTTCTTCGGCTGGTTGCTGCCACTGTTCTATCGCGGGTCGCGCCGCGGTCTCGGTAAGGACGATCTTACCAAATGCCTAAAGGCGGACCGTTCGGAGGATCTGGGTGATGTGCTGGAAGAGTAAGTACAAACTGTACGCGTTTCGGACGTCACGGTGTTTTGCGGTCAAGGCGGAACGAATCTTTGTACAGTGTTGAATTTCGTTTAGATGCGCTATCGGTTGAGCTAGTGACCTAATAGGAAGATGATCTAAATAATGGTTGTGTGTGTGTGTGTGTGTGTGTGAGTGTGTGTGTGAATTATATATTCAATGATTCATTGAATTATTGCCGATCGTTCCATTCACTTTATTGTGTGTAGAAGATGAACATTTCCTGTGTATCTGCTTGGTTTTAGATCACATTACATGATCGTAATCATGGCTAAATTTTTTCTAGCGCTTTGAAGATTATTAACTACCTCTCTTATAAGATAATTAATAGATGAAAGAGACTCTACATTTCTACAAATATTAGATCTGTAAATTATTGTAAAGCACCCAGAACCTTTCGGTCCTGGATCGTTATCTTTCGTTGCTTCCTTTTTATGGAAGCGTTTATCAGTGTGAAACATCCACAACCGATGCTTCATCTTTCAGCGGCGGGGTGCCACATGTTTTATCTAAGAAAATTTATGTCATCACATTTTGCCGACCTTCAGACGTCGCATAGGCACAGCGATAGAGCCGGCTTTGTTGATAGTGGGTCGTGATCTAACAATACTGCTTTTCAGTGCCACATCAGAACTAACCTGGGCCAATACTGCTAAACCTCCGGTAAGGAGATAGAACGTGACACAAACAAACCAAACCACACTAACCTTGAGCTGTTGAGGTGACAAGCATTTTTTGAAAGTATATAATTAACTGTTGAGGAGAGTTTGTTGTCAGCAGAACGTATATTAGGCTGTTTTTGGTAGGTATCTCGTTCGTACCTACCGCAGAACCCGTTTGCAGAAGCGAATAAAACTAATAGGACCAGTATTCAGGTTCAACAAACAACCTGTCCATCTGCAAACACAAAATATTTTAAAATATGGCCTTTTTTTGTACATCTATTCCAACGAGAACCTGTTTTGAACAGCAAGCGAGGATCTGTTCCACGGCGATCGACGGAACGATCAACGATCTCGAATATGCCTATGTTTTTGCGTAAATGTTATACGATAGTTCCAACAACTAAGCTCTTTGATGTAGAACTTTTAAGGTTGTGCTAGAGAAAAGTGTTTATCTAACTGGTCATTGATTTAAATCTTTTTGGAATAAAAGCAACTCTAGAACGTTCTAGCCTTCCTCGTATCGCGGTATCGTTTAAAACCAGATCTGCGATGTCAAAGGAGCATGCTCGCTGTTGTCTTCGGCCCACAATAAACCTTGACCGAACATTCCATTAACCAAACACAATCAATCAAACTCTCCCGATCTCTTTGCTCTGATTGGAGCAATTATTCGGCACTCAAAAGTGGAGATCGATGAATCACAATGAAGGCCATAGCGGTTTGTGCAATAGAAGACCAACAGCACATGTGACAATTTTTATGGTCCAACAACGATTACCCATTTATTACGTCAATGCGTTGTGCATTATCTCACAAGGAAACGTTGCGCTGCACGTCGTTCTGTGTTGCGATTGTGACACATCAAACATTGCCCGGCATTGATTAACATCAAGCAATTGCGTTTGTTGCATCTGCTGCATTGGTTTGTTATGCGGAAATCATAATTCAATTCCAGTCAGTTATCGGTGTTTTCTAACCGATCCTGGTCGTTGAATTTCGTTACTTACTCAGCCCGTAGTTGCCATTATCTCATCCAGTTGTGTTTTAACATCATGTTTCCCCCTTTCTATGCAGGCAATGGGAAAAGGAAGTGTCCCAGGCACGAATCGCAAGCCGCGATCCGAAGCTTCGCAACGCCCTGTTCCGGACGTTCTACAAGCAGAGTCTGTTTGATGGATTTATAATCTTTCTGTTCGTGTTGATAAAGTATGTACGGGATCGATCGATCGATTTGAACTACAACTCCACTGTTTACAACTACTGATCGTACACATTTCGTTCCCTAGAACCATTCTGCCCGTGGTGCTGGCACAGCTGCTGGTTCAGTTTCAGGAACCCACCAACTCCACGCACGATTGCAGTGCTCAACATTAATAACGATATGATCAGCACGGTGCCACCGATGGCAATGCCACTGATGATGCTTCCGGACACCACCCATTCGCACCTTGAAAATCTCGTGTTTGACGAGACGGCCATGATAAATAAGCGACGCCGGAAGCGACGTATCCGAATCGACGATGACAAACCGGCACCGGGAAATAGTATCGGTGGTGCCAAACCAACCGTTGGACAGGAAGGTAATGCGGATCAGTCAGCTTTGAACTACATAATTCCAAAACAGATTCTCGAGCGAGCATGATCATCGCTTCATAATGCTACAGCTTTCGATTTGAGGAATTTCATTAATTCTCTTGCTGGTATACGTTCCTCTTATCAAGTTTGCTATGGCATCTTATCAAACAGGCTGGCCAAACATGCCGACCCTTTGACAATTAATTAGCGATCTCTTGTTTTTATACCTCGTTTATTTTTTGCAAATTCATTACTGCTCCTTCTCCAGATGACGACGACACGGAGACAACTATGTTTCCGGATCTTAGCGAACAGTTTGGAGCGGACGATCCATCAGTTACTCCCAACAGTACCATCATCGATGATCTTTCGGACTTTCTGAATCATGCCTGGAACGATGCCTTCTGGCTGTCGGGGTTGCTTGTATTGCTGACTCTGTTCGGTTGCTTCTGCTGTCATCATTCCGATCTACGGGAGCGTTTAGTCGGTGCTAGAATGCGCATTGCCTGCTGTTCGTTGATCTATCGTAAAACGCTGCGCATGTCCCGGAAGGCGGCCGGTCAAACGCCCGCCGGGTACATGATCAATCTCCTATCGAACGATGTGAGCCGGTTGGATTACGGGTTCATCTACGTCCATTACGTGTGGGTGTTGCCGTTTCAGGTGAGTTGACACGTGCTCGTCGCAGGAAATGGGACAGTACTGAGTGAGTCTTCCGTTACAGGCATGCTTTACCTGCTACCTTATCTGGCGCCGTGTGCAGTGGGCCGCTGTTGTCGGTGTGGTAGGGTTGCTCGTTAAAACGATCCCCGTGCAGACTGGGTTGAGCCGATTGAGCTCGATAATTCGTATGCGGGTCGCGAAAAAGACAGACCAGCGCGTTGGCATCATGAACGAGCTGATACAGGGCATCCAGGTGATCAAGATGTATGCCTGGGAAAAGCCATTTGAGAAGGTCGTTTCGATCGCGCGCAAGAAGGAGGTGCGCCAGATTCGCTGGGCTTCGTACATCCGTGGCATCTATCTAAGCACGATGGTGTTTACCGAACGCTCGACACTGTTCCTCGCGATCGCGTGCTGTGTGATCGAAGGACGTGCCATCACGGCGGATATTGTTTTCCCGATGGCACAGTTCTTCAACATACTGCAGCTAACGGCTGCGATCTTCTATCCGCTTGCCGTTTCGCTAGGTGCCGAAGCACTCGTCTCGATCGATCGTATCCAGGAGTTCCTCGCACTACAGGAGCACGATGCAACTTCACAATCGCCATCCGCTACCGGTGGATTGAAGCGCAATCTGAACGAATTGCATCTAACCGAGGACAGTAGCAAACCAGCGATCGAACTTCAAAACGTGACGGCCAGCTGGGAAGAAACGACCGAAAAAACGTTGAAAGACATCAGTGTGAAGATTGGAACGGGGAAGCTACTGGCAGTGATCGGTCCGGTCGGTGCGGGTAAAAGCTCGCTGTTGCAGATGCTGCTCGGTGAGTTGCCTATTCAAAACGGTACTGCAACCATCAACGGGGACGTTTCGTACGGATCACAGGAACCGTGGCTTTTTACCGGTACGGTGCGGAACAATATACTCTTCGGTTTGCCGTACGATCGGCACCGGTATCAGGCAGTGGTGCGACACTGTGCCCTAACGACCGACTTTCAGCAACTGCCAGACGGTGATAAGACGGTGGTAGGTGAGCGTGGTACCTCTCTTTCGGGGGGACAGCGTGCTCGCGTCAGTTTGGCACGTGCTGTGTACAATAATGCGTCCATCTATCTGCTGGACGATCCGCTCAGTGCAGTGGATGCGCATGTCGGTAAGCATCTGTTCGATGAGGTGATCGGTCCGCGGGGATATCTGGCGCAAAAGCAGAGGGCTACCCGTGTCCTAGTGACGCATCAGGTACACTTTCTAAAGGAAGCCGACTGGATCGTGATCATCGAGGGTGGTAAAATTGTGACCCAGGGAACGTACACGGAGCTGGCGAATGGAAAGGTTGACTTTGGCAAGCTGCTCAAGTCCGGCATTGAAAAGAGTGCGTCGGAAGCTAATGCACTGTCGGCGGATATTCCGGAAGATGAAATTCCTTTCATCGATGGTGTTACGCTTGATGGGTATAAGCTACTGAAGGGAAGCACCGTATCGTTGCGGGGCATTACGCCCAGTTCTTGTGCGGTAAGTTAGGCCCAGATTTTCTCGCTATTTGGACCGGATGGTTTCTTAAACAATGTTTTTCTTATCTTTTTCCAGTCTAGTGTGGCTGAAAACTTAGGCCGCCAGGTGGCCGAGGATCAGGCGGAAGGTAGCATTTCCTGGCGCATTTGGGCAACCTACTTCCTCTCCGGTGGCAGCATGTTGATGCTAATCTTTACCTTTCTGATGCTGCTCCTTTCGCAAGCGATCGTAAGTGGATCCGATTATTTCGTGACATACTGGACGCGTCAGGAAGAGCTGCGATTGGTAAACGAACGTGCGGTCCATACTTCGACGGTCGATTTCCTCTACACGTACGGAGTGATCATCATCGGTGTGGTCGCGTTTACAATCTTCCGTGGGTATCTGTTTTTCAACATCTGCATGAAAGCTTCCCGCAATCTGCACGATCGAATGTTTGCCCGCATGCTGACCGCTCCGATGCGCTTTTTCGACACAAACCCTTCCGGCCGGATTTTAAACCGATTCTCCAAGGATATGGGAGCGATCGACGAGCTGCTACCGAAGGCGATGATAGAAGCCATTCAGATATTGTTGGTAATGACGGGAATTCTAACAATGATTACGATCGTGAATCCGTTGCTGTTGGTGCCATTGCTTGCTGCAGTTTTGCTGTACGCGATTGCCCTCAAGCTGTATCTGCGTCCGATTCAAGACATGAAGCGTTTAGAAGGAATCAGTAAGTAGAGTCTTACAGTTGTTTGATCGTGCGTATTGTAACTAATGTACTTTTCGTCTGTTTTAAAATAGCACGTAGTCCGGTGTTCTCACACCTGTCGGCAACTCTTTCCGGTCTGTCGACCATTCGTGCGAGTGGTGTCCAGGAGAAAATTCGGGAAGAGTTTGACGATCTGCAAAACGTTCACTCTGCCGTATGGCAACTAACTATGTCCAGCAATGCCGCTCTTGGGCTGTGGCTTGACTGCATCAGTACGGCGTTTGTAGCTTGTGTGACGTTCAGCTTCATTGTGTTACATCAAGGTATGTGCAGCAGGGATCACCTTTTACATCCGTGGTTTATTAACCATTCTTGGAATGCTTGCAGATACGTACAGTGCCAATGTAGGTTTAGCCATCTCGCAGGCACTTATCCTCACCGGTATGGTACAGTACGGCATCCGACAGACGACGGAATCGATTCAGCAGATGACAGCCGTGGAACGTGTAGTACAGTACACGGAAATCGCTTCTGAGACAGATCCACCCAAGGTACCACCAGGCGATTGGCCCTGGAAGGGACAGATTCAGTTCCACAATATGTCACTCTGCTACGAGCAGGACGCACCACCGGTGCTGAAAAATCTGGAGCTCGTTATCGAACCCACCTGGAAGGTGGGAATCGTCGGTCGAACCGGTGCCGGAAAATCGTCCCTTATCGGTGCTCTGTTCCGACTGGCGCGTATCGAGGGACGCATCATGATTGACGGTATCGATACGGGTGTTATTTCACTGGAAGCGTTACGCTCGAAAATATCGATCATCCCGCAGGATCCGGTATTGTTCAGTGCCACCATACGCTACAATCTGGATCCATTCAGCCTGTATGACGATGATATGCTGTGGCGTGCGATCGGCGAGGTAGAGCTACGGACGGCCATCAGTGGCCTAGACTTCATGGTGACGGAAGGTGGTACCAACTTTAGTGTTGGCCAGCGGCAACTGATCTGTTTGGCTCGAGCCATTCTGCGCAACAACAAAATCTTAGTACTGGATGAAGCGACTGCCAACGTAGATCCACAGTAAGAATGATCCTTTATTTAATGTAAAACCCTATCTTCCGCATATTATATTGTGTCTTATATTATTGTGCTTGCAGAACGGACGCATTGATCCAAAAAACGATCCGGGAGAAGTTTAAGCACTGCACTGTGCTGACGGTTGCGCACCGCTTACACACGGTAATGGATTCTGATCGCATACTCGTGATGGATGCTGGAGAAGCCCGGGAGTTTGACACTCCGCACCTTTTGCTCCAGCAGGAGGGTGGCATTCTTAAGGATATGGTCGAAGCAACTGGACCATCCGAATCGGAATCTCTGAAGCGCATTGCGGCAGAAACCTATGCGCAAATGGACCCGAATCGGCATCTTATGAACGGTATGCCGAACCCGTGGCGCTTCGGCAAAGAAATGCCACAGTGAAAACAAAACATTGATCAGAAAATCACTATTAAATTCGAACAAAATGCGTCGACGGGGAGCAACTAGTACTGCCTCTTAGCTTAGTTCGTAGGGTTGAAATCAAAACAGAACATCACGCATCACGAGCCATTCAACGATACACAGTGAGCGTATATAGGGGGGGTTGAATATTTTCAACGCAGTTTTTGGAATGCTTTTGCATCGTATTTGAGTTTTACTGATGTAGTTGTTAACGTTTATCTTACTACTTACACAGTGTACACAGTACTTTAACAGTGGAGCTACGAAAGACCTACAAAACTAAATGTACTTTAACTATTAAGCGTCATGGTTAGTGTTGTTGGAAACGGCCAAATGTTTACATCGAAATAAAAAAACATTTATTTTTAATTATTCCTGTTGTTTTGTTTATGCTGTTGTCAATTGTAAAGGAACGATCTATGATTTCTTCTTCTTTGGCGTAAACGACAAATGTGGTCATAACCAGTCTAAACAAGTCTCCGAGACTTATTAGAACCACGCACCCGTAAAAGCCATTGCTTGCTACGAGGTAACGGTCCTGATGGAATTTGAACCTTTCCGGCCTTGCGACGGGCCGGCCCGTTTTTCCAAATATACCACTACCCGTCCCCCACATGCAGATAAAAACTTAACCGTTATTCTAAAAAAAACATGTTATTGCTTTAAGCAGTTCTTACAACAAAAACATTTTAAAAAACGTGTCACGTGGTCCAGACCATTTCATTTGCAAACAAAATATAATATCATCGAAAATTCTATGTTTTTAAACCGCTACAATTTGACAGCAATGTGAGCCGATTTGTTTGTTTTCATTTTATCAGTTCGAATATTGCAAGCAGTACAATGCATTACCCCTATCTGTACTCGTAGCTGCAAGTGTCCTTTTTCTTCAGTATTGCTAAAGAAAGGCAGAAAACATGAAACTACTGCTTCTGGCTGTGGTGATTCACGTTTTGTTTTTACTGTCCATTTTCTACATCCACTTCCAATCGCCAATTCTGAAGGGGCTACCCGAAAGTGCAGAACATGACCAACCACCAGCGGACAGGTAAGATGCGCTTTGTTGATAGTAACACAATTTTAACAGAAGTGATTAAACACTACTCAGATTGGTACTATTCGTTGGGGACGGTCTGAGAGCTGAATCGTTTCTACGGTACGATCTAAACCGTACCAACTATCTGCGGAACACTCTTCTCAGTGAGGGCGTATTTGCCATATCAAGCACACGAGTTCCAACCGAATCTCGGCCAGGTCATGCTGCTTTATTGGCCGGTAAAGATATATTTTAACTTATTCTGAAAAAAAATAAATATGCTGATGATCTTAACATGTATGTATTTTTTTGCATCCCGAAGGCGTTTATGAAGACCCAAGCGCCGTGTTTCGGGGATGGAAAGAGAACCCAGTTGAGTTCGATTCTGTACTGAATCGTTCGAGCGTGAGTTACTGCTGGGGCAGTCCAGATATAGTGCACATGTTTTCCCGTGGTGCCAGCCCGGGAAGAGTGCACGTGACAGCGTACGACAGTAACGATGAAAGTTTCGCACAATCGACCAACACCTCCCTGCTGGACATTTGGGTGTTTGACCGAGTGCAACAGTTTCTTGTTGGCGAGCAACAAAGGAAGGATGGATTTTTTTCGCAGAAGAAAGTTATACTTTTTCTGCACCTACTCGGACTGGACACGGCCGGCCACGTACACAAGCCACATTCAGAGTAAGAAAAGCAAATAAAATACTCTTCGATGATGATGTATACTACCAAAAGGATTCTTTCCACCATAGGTTATTTTCAGAAAATCTTATTACCGTCGACAAAGGCATTGAATCCATTGTCAGGTTAATAGAACGTGCGACCAACAACGATGGACGGACGGCATACATTTTCACATCGGATCACGGTATGACTGATCAGGGATCGCATGGTGCAGGACACCCTCACGAGACAGAAACACCCTTCCTGGCTTGGGGAGCAGGTTTGAAGCATTGGACAGAGGTGATCCCTGGATTGACCGATACGTAAGTATGTTCAGCTTTTAACTCATCTTGACACATTTCTTCTTATCAAACTCTTCTTCTTTAGTAATTTATTAGACTTGAATGGGAAGCGCATTCCCGTACATCACCTAAACCAAGCGGATGCAGCACCCCTAATGGCGGCAGTGCTTGGCATAGCGGTACCAAAGAATAGTTTAGGAAAGCTTCCTCGTTCGTTGCTGAACGTTTCGGAGGTAAGCATTATCTTGATCGATCAATGATGGTCGTATGCTTAAGTCTGTTACATTACTAATAATCTGTTATAGGAATACGCGGCATGGGCAATGCGTAATAATGCGGAACAGCTGCTTTCTCAATACCGTCACTGGCAACGGGAATCGGAGAGCAAAATGCTCCAATGGTTAATAAGCACCAAGCAGACTAGCTTGAAAGTGTTGATAGAAGCGCTTCAAACGGAAATTGCCGATGCATATTTTCGGAAAGATTACACGGAAGTGGTGCGTCTCGAGATAGTAGTGGTTGCAGTATGTATTAAACATGTCCAATTCTCTTTGTAGCAATCTTTATCTAAAATGCTCATCGAAACGACGTTAAATGCTATCGAATATTTTCAAACGTACTACAAACCGCACCTTTACATTGCGCTCACACTGACCATGTTGGGTTGGTTGCTGTTGCTTGCCAAAGAAACGTGTTCGCCGATAAAGAACCGTATATTTGCCTACAATCGCACTATTGCAGTCATGGCTGTGCTCGTTGCGCTAACTGTTACGATTTATAATTTGGGTAAGTACATGTTTTCTTGAACAAAAAGGATTATCTACTTACCTTTTAACCATGTTTTAAAGCACAAAACACTCCGACTGTTGTTGTATTATACTTTGTGATTCCCGTCGCACTTTGGGGCTATATCGGTTCACACTGGCGGCAATATGCACCTCGGCTGCAAGGAAAAGCGGCGATTTACTCTACAGGATTTATCGTTGCAGCAGAAGCATTGGTAATGCGCAGCGTTCTTTGTGTATCCTATCACTTGCCTATTATTCAGTTTAACTTTTGCTTTACCAGGTATTCGCATTTATGGATCGAAAATTGTTGGCACCGCTGCTTTGGATCCATTGTTTGCTGGTGGTACAACCACTCCTAGGAAGAAAGCATACATCTAATCGATGGCTGGTATGGCATTGGATAGCGTTCAATCTGCTTTTATCAGGATTTTTCTTACTACCTACCATAGGACGAGATAGCTCGAACGTGTATCTATTGTATGTACAAATTATTAATACATTGTTCGATCATTACTTACGTCATTAGGTTTCTCATGTTGCTTTCCCATTTGATTCAGGTGTTTAGCGATTATCGCATGGACTGCAACTAATATAACGATTGTAAATCAATCGAAACATTCTTTCATGTTCAAGTGTATTGCTGTTCTAGTGCAATTACTTCAAGCAGTGAATTTTCTCTACTTGATCATTCTGATCGAATCATCAGCAATCGTACCACAATGGAGTAGGTCATTGTGTTGGGTATTTTCAGGTGATTTAAATTGCATTATTCTTCTGCACTCGATCGTAACACGTTTGTTATCTTATAGTCACAGGTTTGTTGGTCCCATTCTTCACGAGCACCTCCGTACCGGATCGTATTCTGGCCCTATTTAGCGGACTTAGCGGCCCTTACATGATGCTGTCGCTTTCCTACGAGCCCTTATTTCTGTTATGTTTCTGCTACACGCTCTATCTTTGGCTAAATGTGGAGAACAATATGCGAAACAAAATAATTACGGTAAAAGAAAACGAAACACTCACTTCTAACAGCCTTCCTTTAATTACGGTTCCTTTGTTTGGCTTTCCTTCTCAGTTGGATAGTTTCTACTTTTGCTCATCGGGTCAAGCAGATGGAAATATCGATATTAACAATATACGCCTTACTTTTGGATTTGTATGTATTCGGACTAGATGTAACGATTATTAGACAATCTCACGAATCTTTCTTTTTATAATGATTGCAGATGCTGTTTCTA
Source organism: Anopheles christyi (assembly GCA_000349165.1). Lineage (NCBI taxonomy): Eukaryota > Metazoa > Arthropoda > Insecta > Diptera > Culicidae > Anopheles > Anopheles christyi. Next base: position 6,599 of record KB678402.1, on the reverse strand, counting down.
CTTGCATCCTTCTTTGGGACGGGCAATTTAGCCACCGTCAGCTCGTTCGATCCCAACTGGGTAAGATGCTTTGTCACGACATTCTCACCCTTCACCATGATGGCACTGATCGTGCTTAAATTGTTAATACCAGTACTCTTGCTTATCTGCGTTCTAAAAGGGATGGTTATTATCAGTTCGGTAAGATAATGGACAAACCTAAGGATGAATAAGTTAAACACACAACTAACACTTTTCTTTCTTCAATTCATGCTCGTCCAAATAGGTACACAAGACGAAAATTTTCACCCTCACACTGATGGTATGTGATTGGATGTGTATGAACTTTTTCTTCCTAGTTAAAAACAAAGGTTCATGGATGGAGATTGGCTCCTCTATATCACACTTCGTTATCCTGGAGTGTACTACGATCGTGGTAATGATGATGTACGAATTGGCTCGCTTCGTAACAGAAATTTCGTTGACTTCAAGCACTCCTCGGACGCGACAGTCGCAAGCATATGAGATATCCTCGCAGTATTTACCATACGCCAATAAAGAAAGAGTTGAGTAGAAGCAACCCCTACACTGTAGTGTTAGGTTGAATTGGTGAACTGCTCTTCTGCATTTTTCAAAAACTGTTTTGATGCCTTTTGCGATGCTGTGCCAAAGCGCTGCTTTTGGTGAAACTTTTCCCACAAACGTCGCAAGCATACGGCCTTTCGCCACTGTGAATGCGCCGGTGTGCTGTGAGATCACATTGCTGAGCAAACTTTCGGCCGCAAATTTCACATTCGTACGGTTTCTCGCCAGTGTGTGTTCGCATGTGCAGCTGAAGTAAAAATACCCGAGCAAATGCACGATTGCAAACCGTGCAGACATGTGATTTTTCATTCGTGTGCTTCAACATGTGTACCTTCAGATTGCTGCCTTCGGTAAACCGCTTATCGCACATGGAACATGAGAACGGCTTCGTACCGGAATGTCGTCGTTCGTGCAGATCCAAGGCTGATACAGTTTTGAACCGTTTTTCACATATTCGACAGCCAAACGGCCGTTCTCCTGTGTGGGTGCGCAGATGTATCGTGAGAGCGGATTGAGAGACCCACCGTTTGTTGCAGTACGAGCAAACAAGTGATTTTTTCTGTTGCGTTGAACCAGGGGCAATGATCGTGAGTAAAGACTTTGGTTCGCTAGTGTCACCTTCAACGGAATTTTTAGAATCGCGTGTACACAATTGCTCGTGAGATTTTAATTTTTCTACGCTGTTAAGCAAACAGAACAAAGATATGGAAATTAATTTATGCTGAATTAAAAAAAAAAAAGTCAATCGCTTACCTTTTAAAAATTTCTAAGCATTTTTCACATGCCAGAATGTTGTGCGATTGTAAATGACGCGCGTAATGCTTCAAGGTAACAAAACTGGCACCACAACGGTCGCAGCTGTATTTAAAATCGAACATCTTCATACCGGCAACACTAGCTCTTTCTTGCTCTTCGACACCATTATCCTTATTTGCATCATCCATTATTCGGTTCAGCTCTTCGTCCTCCTGGTTCAAAGAATTGTCCTCAAGTATTTCAGCATACAGCCCATCAGAAAGAGCCATAGCGTCGTCGGGAATGATCGAGTCAATCCCGTTAAATGTGTCACTCTCGTAATCCAGCTGATATTGTACCGTTTCTTCTTTAAGCTCCTCCTCTTCGACTTGTTGTTGTTGCAGTTGAAACAAAGAATCGTCTTCTAATTGTTGGCTATCGACTGCTTGCGCTATTGTGTGCTCGTCATCAAACTGCTCCAAACTATCGATGGTTTGCTCTTCCACGAAGGGCGTTTCCTGATGCAAAGATGCTTCAGTTCCAGGTGGTGCAAGTACATACGATACATTTTCATGGTTCATATTGGCCAGTATCTCATCCTCTACAATCAAACGTTCAGTATCTTCCTGTGCATCGCTTGTGATAAGATTCATCAACAGATCGTTGGTTTTCCGGCAACGCAAAACAAAACGCTCAGCGATCGCTAGATCGTTCAAACAGTTGCCACAGATGTGCTTGGAAAAGGCGTCACGTTCTTGTATCTACGAACGTATAAGAGAAAAATAGTTAACATATGAACGAAAACTATGCTGTTATAGATTACCACTATTGCTCCATTTCGGGTTATTAGCTCGCTGATTTTCATATCGAATTCATCCAAAATGTCGAACACATATACCATATCCGTATCTTCCATTAGGCAGCATCGACAAGCGGTAGCTAGAATTACATCCCCATCCATGATTTACACCTTTTTTTGTTAATAATCTTTCATAAACTAAAGAGGATTTAGCCACTTAACGGGGTTTTATTAATTAAATTGAGCCATATGAGCTCTCGCGCGGCTTCGTTATGGCGTTTGTTTACATTTTTTAAAGCTTGTTTTGCGTGAGTAATCCTTGCGTTTTGTTGATGCGCGTGGATTGACACAATACGCAAAATGTCATTCTTCAGAATAAGACGAGATCATTTCACGCACTATGGTATTTACAAGCTAACGCGTAATTAAGAATTAAAAAAAAGATATAATACTTACAAACAAAGACAATACTTTCTATTTAATTTTTGCAGCTTTTGCGATACTGGCATGGATGGCTTTTTATTTTTATATTCTTTGCAATGCAGGCAGCAAATGAGGCTTGTTTCACGCACTATGCAACGGAAGACATTTTCAAAACAAAACAAACGTTCCCAAAAACGCGTTTACAAAGGTAAGCAAGCTGCCCGGTTTCAAGATATTCGCAGCAAAATGGAAGATTCTCGTTACCTGCCAAATCAAAACGAGTTAAACGCTGCACAAGAAGACGGATTACGACAGGAGCTGTTAAAATACTACCGAACTTCCCTCGTTATTGGGATGTTGAAGCAATCCGATGCTCCCATATCCATAGAAAGCCGAGCGCTATTGTCCATGTACAAACATGATGGTGAGATGCCATTGGGTGAGTCCATGATCCATTCTTCACTGCATGCCATCTGCAAGTAAAAACCTCACTCCTCTTTATGTAGGACTGGATTACATACGCACCGTGGACATTAGCTACCATGAACGGATGGCAATAGGCAAGTACATTGAGGCCAAGATCACCGAACAAGTGCGACCGTTTGTGGAGAAAGCGAAGCGGTACAGCAGGGGAAATTTAGAGGAGCTGTCGGCTTCTCAATTTCAGGAGCAGTATCGCAACATGCAACTTGATCGTGAACGGCAAGATTTAACCGAAAAGCTAGCACAGTTGAAAGTGCGTAAATTGCACCTAATGAATGCTTGTGCAGACATTCGCACCGGGTCATTCCAACGCAACAACGTCGAGCTGAAGCATGCGGAAGCGCGTTCCATGCAGGCTAAAGCCGAGTAAGTGCAGTACAATGCGTGGCCTTGCGTGCTAAATGCGTGGATTTAGCTTATGAAACTTTTGTCTTTCCCATTGCAGATTGCTGCAAAAGTTAGTTGCAAACGAAATATTCAACTGCACTCCTCATGCGGTCAAAGCAATTAACGAGGTGACGGCCAACATCAACACCCTGCTAGGTAATGGTAAATGAAAGCCAATCGATAAAATTCACATAGTATTTATTTTAATAAAACGGTTACAATTTGATAGCCTCGTTAACACTATATACGATCGCTTCTGCAGTTCTGTGATTAATCCGTTATCAATGTAACGAGCGCAGTTCCCCGTAGAATCCAGTAATCGGACGGAAGTTCCGAGTCAAGTAAAACCGATAGAACGAAGTTAGTCGATTGGCCGGTTGTTGACAGGACACCCGCCCGCACGCTCGTTTTGTACAGTGGAGCTTCGTATCTGCGTCCAACAATCAGATCCGTGGCGGGTTTAAGCCAAACGACGGGCAAATGAGCAATAAGCTCCCTGTGTCGCGCATCACAAAGACCTCCCTCTTTAACATCCCATCGGCCCGCTTCAATGAACAGTCCGTGGATGAAAATGCCATCGTTTGGAGGATTTAGATTGCGAAACAGCTGAATGGTATTCTAAAATGAGAAAAAGGGCACTTGTTATACGTTCGCACTGAACTAATAGTAATTTACAAAGCTTGACAACTGAAAGCATTACCTTTTTCGAACGCTCCTCATAAATGGTTGACTGATGTAATGTAACGTTCATGATTTCGAAATCGAACCGCAGTGTATCGATCGGTATGTTATGCTTCCGGGCGTACGTCTGCAATGTACCGGTGAGAAACGATTGCGGGAAAAACAGGCCACAAACCCAGGAAGATACGGGCAAACCTTCGACGCACCAGTTTTGTACGTATTCGATGCGGTGCTGTAGATCGGTCACCCAGCTAGCCAGCGCCTTTGTCGAGAGGTATCCCTTCGGGTGCCAAATCTGTGGTACTTGATTGTTGCCAAATGCTCGGTAGATCGTTTCCAAACTCTCGGACATCACCACAAACCCTTGGATGGCTTTCTCCAGATCACGCAAGCTGCCGTGAAGAACGGACAGAAGCCTATCGAATCGATCCACCTCTTGGATCAAAACGGTCGTGAGGGACGGTATGCGATTTTTTGCATCTCGATGCAGCAAACTTGGGTGCAGCTCCTCGTAATCGATGGCCGTTGGTAGCGCCTTTCGAATTGAATCAACTTTTTCCAAACACATCTTGTCCATGGCGGCCATCGCTTCTTCTCCGAGGGAATCACCACCCGACTGGCTTTCAAGCAACGTGTTCAAGAAGAAGTGCGTTTCATTTCGATTGAAAATGATGTTCGCGTTCTCGTGCATACCGAATATGTCCGGTGGATCGTGTATAGAAAGCTGCCCAGCGTACTGCAAAAACCCGTTGATCTTGAGTGCCTCATCGCCGGTAGGACAGTGATACAGGCCGCTTGCACTATAGCTGTACCCGTCGGTCAGTATCAATGGTGAGGAAAAGCGCTTCAATATCGCTCGCAAACAACGCTGATCCCAAACGTCCGTTACACGACCTCCGTAAGTGATCTCGCCATTGATGTATTCCAGCGCATCCCACGGTATCGGCGCTCTTAGCTCACGATCGCAATATATGTCCAATGTCCGGAGGGCACATTCGCGATCGCTTTCGCTAAACTCGTACGTAATATTCCATCCTAGCGGACCAAACTTGCGCCGTTCTAGGATAACACCGTGGAACATGCAAAGACCAAAGACGAGCGCTCGCCATTGCGCTCCGAGCACGTGGAATTCAAACCAACTGCGATCCAACTCGGTTAGCGAGCGTACGAGATTTGAACGTAAACCCTTCGGCGGTTCGTTCGTTACTTTGACCGAATTTTGCAGTACGCTGATCGGAAACGTTCGCACCGGCATGGATGAAAGAAACAAACGGAAGCTGGAGTCAACCGTTTGCAATCCCATTGCAATCCGATTGACAATTTTTTCCATCGCTTCCATCCAGGATGTTGCTAGATGGCAGTTCTGGAGAAACACCCAACTGCCACTCCGAGTTCCTGCTTCTATCAAAGCTTCGGCTGCCGGCCCCTGTCCTTGTCCCAGAGAAATGGAATGTAGCCGCTCCACACAGTCCCGTTCTTGTGCAAATTTAATCAACGCCGTCATTGGGTCGGATCCTGCCGAAAGCACAAAAACCAGTGGTATGGTTGGTGATATGTCCGCATACAGTGATGCTAGGCCCGTATTTTTCGGCGGCTCGGTGTACCGCTTTCCGAGCGCAAAGCGAATGAATTCCGTTACGGCAATTACTAAAAATTCGTCCTTAAGAGCAGCAACCAGCATTAGCTTCTCCGAAACCGATAGACGTGCGTTCCAGTCGATCGCAGTCTGTTCGGGCACGGGAGCAAGGCAAAGATCCTCCCGGAAATCCTCGATGGCGATTATCATTGATCGGTGAAGATGGTTCGTCAGGTCGGCAAATTGTAACGGATCGTGTACTTCGAGAAAGCAGCAAGCAATCCATTGATTATCGCTAAGGAAGGGGGGCTTCCGTTCTAGGGAAAATTTTCGCTGCGAAGGCCCGCGTACGATAAAGCTAAACTCTTCGTCCGAAAACTGTTGCGCCTCCTTACAGATGGCAAACGCAACTAAAAACCCACAGATGAGCTTATGCTTCTCGAACAGCCCGCGACAAATGTTGGAAAATACTGTAAAGGTAATGTCCTCTAGTAGTGTTGCGAGACGTTCCGGCAGTTCCATCCTTGAGTGTGGTTGTTCTACCACCGAACAGTACACCTGGGTGAAATATCGCAAGCTGAACTGGTACATGGGATCAATCTCGGAAAGGGAGGCCACCACGAAGTATAGGATTGCACCGCGCGCCGCCAGCACGCGATACTTTTCACGCGTTGCCGCAATATTCAGCTCCGTGCGCTCCGTTTCGATGAGCCGGTCCGCGATGATGGTGGACATTTCTTTTGATTCGTTCAGCGATTCCACCAGCTCCTCGTCATCGAGAATGTTGCCCTGCGAGCTGTACAGAACTTTCAGTATCTTGTCTTCCAGTAACAGCAGCTGCTGCTTATCTGCATTGATGGTTGTGATCAGATCGTTACGTTGCTTTTCCATCTCCGGTAGCTCAATCTTGATGATCTCACTAAATTATTTAGAATCGTTTGAAAAAAAAAA
>KB678391.1:0-17969 GCA_000349165.1 Anopheles christyi | reverse complement strand
GCCAGGTTGCCAACCGTTCTCCAGGATGCTCGGTCCAGGGCTGCTTCCCTCCATCCTATTCTGCACCCGACATCCGACAGGTCCTTTTCCACCTGATCCAGCCACCGAGCTCGCTGCTCGGAAAGGATTCATAAAATTAACAATTAGCTAAAATTTACACAGCTGAACGATTGTTTCTTTTTTCGTTCTTTTTTATAAATAAAATAGAATATAGAATAGAGTTAACAATTGCAAAGAACAGCATATATTCAAATAAAAAACATAATAATGATAATTTTGAATTTGAATGAAGTAATATTTATTTAGCAATAGTTTTAAACCATTTTCATAAAAATAGGAAATATAACTGGAATAGAACAGAAGCTTTTTTACATCAGATAGTATCAGTATGTGTGTACAGTGAGATGTTAAAATGATTATTGAATTTAAGCGTGAAATAGAGTTACAACTACAAGATCGTATAATAATAAGAGATATTTTAAGATCCCTTGTCTACTGCGAAGAAGGCCACTGAAATATTCCGTCGATGTTTAGAGATTCGTAGCGATCTCTTGTTAAATGCAAAGAGAGCCAGATTTAGAGATTTGTTGTTATCTCTGGAAATCCGGTATGATTTGCCGAGCCCTATACAATTAGAACATTATGGATTAGATTGTAATGAACGATAAACCAACATCAAAACTAGTCAGTACAGTCAGGTATTGACTACACTAAACATTATATCGTTCGGAAAAAAAGGCCGCAAGAAATATAATTAAAAGACGAGGACGTCTTTTCTTGATAGCCCGGGAGAAGTTAACCATCATGTATGTGTGTGTCGTAGCTGACAGCACACACTTATTGTCCTTACACACTGATACATATAAGATTTAATCAAGCGTAGGTTAGGCTAGACTAAGATAGTAAGAAATATAACCAGTTGTAATTTGGAACTCAAAGCGTCAACATCATTCGTGATCCGAAATATATTATCTCGCGTAGCTCGGGTAAAGACTGTACGACCAAGCACTGACCGAGTTTTCGTTTTTTTTTGTTTTTTTTATAAAATACCCATATGAACAATTTTCATTAAAAATGATGATCTCAGCATTTCAAATTCCTATTGAGTAGGAATTGTAATGAAAACCATCATAATTGTCTAGTTTTTATAATAAAATAAGGCAATTTATTTCACATTTGAAAATCGATGCGTCAATTCAGTACAATTTGTTCAAAATCTGTCAAAAATAAATTCCGCGTATCTCCGAATCCGCGTTTATCGGAGACCACGTAACTCGAGGACTGCCTGTATTTATGTAGTTTAGAAACCACCAACCTAAAGGTTATCAGTTAAGACGGAATCCATATTCAGTACCGACAATCTCTCTACGCTCCAGGCCGCTGCTTGCGGGGAATCGTCGTCGAACCGGCTACTCCTTCCAGAGACCCCCTTAACGCTTTAATCAGATTTGTCAACAATATAAATGACCCCTTTGACTTTGGGATCTCCAAACAATTTTTTAAATATAGTCTTTACCCGAGTTACGCGGTTCTCGAGTTACACAGATTCGGAGATACGTAGATTTTAAATTTGAAAGATCTTTGAGCAAATAGTACTGATTTTGCCTTGCCTTTTGAAAAAAAATGCCGTTTTTTTAACACAAAATAAAGAAATTTTTTAAGATTTTCATTACAATTCCTACTCGATAACAATTTGAATTGCTGAAATTATAAGTTTGAAACAAAGTTGTACATATTTTATTTTTTTAAATTCAACTTACGCGGATTCCGTGGGAACGCATTAACCGCGTAACTCAAGTAAAGACTGTATTGCCTTCGTAATGGAGTCCTATAAACAAATGCTGTAATTTAACTTAAGACTAAACCTTCAGAACATTCACGGGAATCATTGTTATCCGTTGAACGAGATGCTAAGGAACAAATAAATAAACAAATAAACAAATATTAAAACCACGCTTGATCAATCTGAGTTTAATTTGTATTTTCATCATTTTTCTATTCTGACACAAATTCTTACAGATCACAACTAATTATGAATTAACATCTCAATCAAATCCCTGCGGACAAAATCAACATGCCTACTCGCTCTGTCGGGTTCAAAGGTTCGTTAAGCAGAGCGAGAAAGCATGTTGATTTTGTCCGCCGGGAATGTCCTTATTTTTATTTACTATACATAAACCTCTCGTGCATGTACTTTATTGTACAATCTCGTGCGTTATACAATCAAGATGTGGGGTGTTTAATTCCGTTTGTTTTTGCCAACTAGCACGTTGTTCTGATACAGTTACTTCAAAGAAAATATTCCGTAACATACGCAGTGGTCTACGCAACTTTCTGAATTACATCTGCGTAGTTGGTTAAAATGTATCGTCGAGTAAAAACACTCCTTTAAAATAATGTTATCGTGATGAATGTAATCACTACGAACGAATTTCTGGGATCTTTTCATTGGTGATTTAATGTTTACATGAATCCATATTACACGATGCTTTATAACAACGACACATATTACATAAGTAATACAAATATTTTTTTAAAGGGTATTATACCCTATACGTGCTAATGCTAATAGTTTGCTAGGGATATACGCTATCATGCTTAGTGATCCTGTTCATCCATACGACTTGCTGGGAAATATGATGGTTGTATTTTTTTCATCTAAAATTTTCTAAAAGCTGTGCATGTGTTTGTAGACAAGATTGGATGGATTTATAGGAAAATGAATAAGAACGACGCATTTGGATTCGTAATTTAGTTAATCTGGGGTCCTTCGGTTGTGGTTTTGCATAGAACTCATGAGATGCATGTTCAATTCAATTTTTGGGAATGAATTTCAGACAGTTAGCGATCTTAGTAGCTGTGAACACCGCACAGACATGTTATTTACAAACTCCAAAAACAATTTAAATATTTTAAACAATAAAAAACAAATTATTGTTATTGTTCTTAAAAATCTTGTATATAAAACTAAAGAATTGAATGTTGATAACTCATGTTTGCGTTTTTTGTTGTGCTGCAATTAATTTGAACTAAGCAATTCACGATCCGACCGAAAGTTTGTGGTAATTTAATCAAATAGAGCTGCCTCGTTCGTCGAACGTACGAACTGTCAAGTTCGTTCGGTGCGAAAGGACTCTACAACATCAAAGATAAGGTAAATGGGGGTGGGTGGAGGTATTTGAAAAAGTTTACTTACAAATACACTATTGCCTGTGTTTTGTTACACTTCATTTGTTCTCCATGTAGATTGTTATATTGTTTTTTTACTTTTAATTACAGCTTTTAGTTACTCTGATCGCTCTTCAGACGTCCAATAAATCTTTTGCGGGACTTGTTAGTTTTATTTATATTTATTTTATAAACGATTCTTTCTCCTTATTTGGTAGAAAGGTGTGGGTTTGTGATACAGGGTATCTTAATTCAAAGCATAAAGCTAAATTCCTTCTCTCATTGCTACCATCGTTTAGAACATAAAAGCCTTGTTACAACTTAGGATACGAGCACTCATTTACCATTTCTATGCTTTTCCTCGATTAATATAAAACATTCTCTTAGTTTACTCCATCAAAAGAAAACAAACACATATGTGAGTCTGAACTCCTCACCACAGGCTAGGAGACTCTCGTAGGATTTATATAATAAATACCTCAAAATGTGAATTTCAACAATATGCATTCTCAATCGCCAAACCACGTGTCTTCCATTTAAAAATGATCCAACTTTTTTTTTCGTGTACTAATAAACGATACGTTGAATAAAAAAATTGCCATTTGTTTGTTTTTCCCACATCAATGCATAACACTTGATTTGTCGATTTGATCGACCATCAAAAGTTCATGTACGTCGAAAACTTGGTCAAAACGGATGATAGACATATTGGTATGATAGTTAGAATCAGAATAAAAAATCAAAACATATGAAGAATTCACGAAAAGATACGAATATCTCATCAGATTGAACATAGCGCTCGTAGCGGAAGTAAGAATGTCGTGACGGAGAAATACATTGTTTCATTAACTCTCCAATAGTGGTGGTTTTGTTCTTGTTTTTATTTATTTTTCATGCAATAAAATGTGTTTTTAAGCAAATGAACTTTTTATTCTTCAGCGTTTAATATCTTAAGAAAAAAAAAGCAAAATGGGGTTGTATACCTTTCTGATATTTTTTTTCGTTTTTTCAGTTCTTTTCAGAGTTCTTGTAAAGATAGCAATTTATGCCACTTAAATCATCAAAACAAACAACAAGCAGCTGTTTGCACAAACAAGATAAAAACAAAATGATATGCGAATTGGAGTAAAAGCATTTGATTTTGCTTACAGAAAAGCATTGAATTTGGTGGTATCGGTAATCATACCGATTGAAGCAATACGGCTAACATGGCCGCTCATTCTGAATAAAAAAAAGTCATACTGACTACTATCGCGCTTTTCAATACAGTTTTTTTTACTTGCTGCTCCTAAATCTAACTACCAAAATACGTAAAATAAAAGATGGAACGTTAAAAGGCTCCACATCATGTGTTTTTAAAGTAAAAAATAGAGATAAAATTGAATAAACTTTGCTCGCTGAACTGAATAGAAAAATCTGAAAACCGAATCTAATAAGCATATCGCCACAGACAAGTTAAAGTATCAAAACCTTATTTTTAGATATCAGAAAGTTACATCTTTTGACGTTTGTTTCCCGGCTCGTAGTCGTCACTTTCGTATTCGAGCTGCTCGTCTTCTTCATAAACTTCAGCCTGTTGATGTTCAGCGCTCGCATACGCAGTGTATTGATTCTGGTACGACGACTGTTGGGATCCTATAATTAAGATATACATAAACCATTAATTAAACTTAAATTTGAAGTAATGCATAAACACAACGATTGCTGCTTACCATCGTGATTATTGGCAGAGAAGCCACTGTTATTTGGGCCTGGAGAACCAGGAGCCGACATTAACAACTCCTCGTTCATTGGCGAACCTTCACGCGAATTATCAGTATAGCTTGGCGAAACCGGTGCTGAACGAGGCATGCCAAACGGCGAACGAAAGCATTGCGAGCCTCGTTGGCGTCGCTTTCTGTAGCTTTGATCAATAAGCTTCAGCTCACTTGATGGATCTATCCTCCAGAAACTGCCTTTGCCAGGTTCATCCTGTGATCGTGGTACCTTTATGAAGTATCTAGGATATTGAATATAATGTAAAAAAATAAACGATTCATTAACTTGATCTTCTGCTCATTCAAGTAATAATCGCAAAGTTATGGGATTAGCCATCCGCAAACATATATTTACTCATTGCGGAATAATGTATCCTGTGTATGGAAATATTTAATCATCTATGTTATTATAAAGTACATTATATTATAAACTGCTAAACAGTCAATATATTATAGAAAGTAAATAAAAGTAGGAAAAAAGTAGATTGTTCGAACTTAACATTTGAACTATAAAAAACAAGAGCTCGATATACAGGGTACGGGTAATCGGGGCAAAACGGGCCATCGGGCCGATCAAAATTCGTATTAATAATTTATATATCAAGAAATACTATAAAAATCTGCCGACAACGCGAAAATCATATAATATTTGAGGTTCAAAAATAAGCTTATAAAAGGCTCATTGTTAAGGCCAAGTTAGTAGCATGATGGAGCAATTTCAATAAAATTATATGTGCCATACCTACATGATGCAACTAGATCAACTTATTTTTGTTTCTAATCTCAAATTATCTGTCGAATCGACTGTCAAATATAAACAAACAGTTAAATTTCATCATCGTTAGCATTATGGTACGGTGTTACAGGCGAAAAATGGAGCGGACAAAGTTGCCCCGTATAGTTGAAATACACATACATATTAATGTTTTTCTGAAACACGTTTAATACAACGTAAACTTTTTTTAACAAGTGAAATACCTCTCGAACTTGAAGAAGATATTCTGAAATGAGTATACAGTCTTTTCTCGAGTTATGCGGTTAATGGTCTCGAATATTCGCCTAAGTTGAATTTTTCGCTTTTAGCCAAAATACCCAAAAAATATGCATAATTTTGATTCAAAATTATAATTTCAGCAATTCAAATACTGTATAACTGTATACTGTATAACGTATGAATTGTAATGAAAATCATAATAAATTTCAAGATTTTGTGTTTAAAAAAGGCAATTTTTTCACAATTTACATTCCATGTTTCAAATCAGTTCTTCTTCTTCTACTTCTTCTTTTTTGGTGACCAGGTATTTCCGGCAAGCAGGTATTCGTCGCATTGATTATCGATCCAATTATTGCTGCTTCGCGTTTCAGTCGGGTCTACGCCTCGCACACCTTCTCTGTCGTCAAATTTGAAATCCGCATGTTTCCGAAACCGCATTACTGCGTTTTAAAGACTGTACACTTTATTTGTATAATGATTTGATGATTTTACCACGCTTTTGACACTGTTTTCCTTAACACGTTGTTGCCGGGCTATTTTTAGTCAGAACGTGCTGGTATCACCGCATGCGTTTATTGTCTTCGGCTGAGAGAGGACGGACATGTCCGTCCCCTGTCAGCAAAGTGTAACGTGGCCCATATTGCCCCAATTACCCCTATTTTATGAATTCCATTAAAAAAGGAAAATTATTTATTTCAATTCTGTGAAACGTTATAATAACATTATTTGCAATGTTGAAAATCGATGTTTCCATACAGCTGTCCTAGCGTGCGACTTTAGGCTGAGAAACTGTGCCGCGGTCTTGGATTTATATTCAGCATAATCGAGGTTTTAAGCATCGTGCCTTAACTCACGTCGAATCATTTAAGTGCCCGCGTTCGTTCTTGAGATCAATCGCAAATCCCTATTATAATTACTTCATTTGAAACATTAATATTCATGTCTCACATAACGAGAATCGTATAAAAATCTCGTTTTAACATCTGAACATACATTACAATCATTTAAAGGCTTGAGAAAAAATTACGGAGAGATTATTAGAGAAATTACGGAGGAGACCTTATTTCCATAAAATTTGCGGAAGCAGCGCAGTTTAATCATAGAAAATATGTTGATTTGAAGGCAACGAGGAATCAATTAAAATTGGATACACAAAAATGTTATTAGGCGGTGGAAAATACGGTAGATTACATGTGATATTCATCTTTCAAATTCAAGTTTTCAAATTCATAAAACCTGCCATACATACGTTTATCAACAACAAAACATGTCATGTTACTTTACAAAAATATTATTTACATTTCATTGATCAATATTCAGAACCTTTTTCTTTGGCAAACTGAGTTAAGAAATCAATTATGTAAAATATATCGATCGTCAACTCGCCACAAAGCACTTACTGTATCCTTTTCCAAAATTCTACTCGATAGCAAATTTTAATGCCTAATTCCGATTTTCAACCAACAATTGGATACCAAACGTTATTTTACAGTTTACGTTTAACATTAACATTATCCCAAAAACAACATTAATGTTACCCATGAAAAAATTCAAAGCTGTTAAATGGAACACTTTTTTCTTTGAATGTACAAGAGAACTACAACAAAATATACAAGAGAAATATTATTCCTCATTTTCAGTCAATAACTTAGCAATCTTTCAATTTATCGATGCAATTTGTTTTTTGGCCATAAAATAACCCTCTGTTACGGTGATCACTCTATCATTACCGTAACATAATCTACAATTCAAGCAATTTTGCGATCGTTTTCCAAAAAAAAATCGTAGGACTCGTAGTACAATCGTCAAGTCGTACAACCCAACCACATGCCCGTTATAGATTAAATAAAATATATGGAACAAGCTCCCCATACGTAAGACTGACTGATGTTTGTGTTTTTGGACGCGATCACCTATTTATGACATCCACTGAATTGTATATAGTATATGTACGTATGTAAGCAGAAACCTACAAAGCAAATATTTTATATTTTATTGTAGTCGTGCAAAGTTCGGGTTGTTCTGTTTGTTTTTTTTTTCTCCTTCAAAAATAAATGATAAATTAACACACGAAATAATCGAGTTAATTCTTGTTGAACCTTTTTTTGTTATGGACAACGACTTATCAACTCACCTGTAAGTACCACGTAAGCGGATAGTCAGATGGGTATCCAATACACCAACGGCCGTTACAGGACATAGTATAATAATTATCCCAGAATAGAAAAATTAACATATTTAACATTTTGTATAAATTATAAACTCTTTAGATAGCGTTTAAATGACAATTGTTGCTAATAGTAGACTAGTTTTTTAATATACAGGATGTCCCCGAGATACGCGGTTTTTACGGAGCGCGGCCAGACCATGAATCTCGAATTTCCGCGTAAGTCGAGTTTTTCGTTTTACTAGAATATCCATTTAAAGTTAAAAATTTCGGTTAGAATCTTATGTTTTTCCTTAAAGGCCTAAATCAAAGGCATTGTTCTCGCTAGCTAGTTTTTTGCGTTTCAAAAACATATTTAATTGACAAAAACTGAACATATAATTCAAAAACAATTGTTCAACAATCAAACAAAAACAACAAAAATTCATGGTCGAAATCAATTCCTCGATCCATGGGTATATTTTACCCGGATATTTAAAAAGTAAGACATCTAGGCAGGCCTAGGATTTCTGATTGGTATTGCGAGGCTTATTCTGTTGGCATCTATTTATCAAACATAAAAAAAATAAACAGAAAGACATAACAACTACTGTGTCCATCTTTCCCAACAACAGAATATCCGTCTTTCCCACATTGGTCCCAATTCTTTCAACTATCAATAAAATAACTTTTATCGCATTATTACCTTTTTATCATCAAGGATGTATGTGTAGTACTAATCAAAACAACTCGTTTACATAGTAACCACACGGTTACGGTAAAATTTTAAAACCAGATTTAAAACTTATTATGCGTTGTAGTAAAATTACATCCACTAGCTAAGTTTTTTTTTTTAAATAATTGCAATCTCTAAGTTATGACAGATGTCCATCTTTCCCGCAGTGTCTTTTTTACCTATTTTCCCCTATATACAGGGTTATTCATTTGATAGAACAACACATGCGACTTTTGAGACAATCGAAGCAGATGATAATACAATATCATATGATTCATATGGTCTTTGTTTTATCATCTGCTTCGTTTGTCTTAAGATCGCATGTGTTGTTCTATCAAATGAAAAGCCCTGTATTTATGATACAAACATACATGTCCTAACATGATCAGCAAGACCATTTGGGAACCATTTCGGAATATGCTGGAAAGGATAGTCAGTCCTGCGTAAAGAAGCTAGATCCATACGGAATATGAACCCCTTTTTTATTTTGTAACGCACCATCCAGCGGCATCACTGTTATCGGCAATAGGCTATCTTCATTGCGAATTTCAATGCAGCACATAATGTATGAGAAAATGTTCTTCAATTAACACCATTTCTTAGGTATTAGGAGATCAGCACACCGAATGTTATACAAGCGATGCTTCGTAGATCATATCACACAAACATCGTACATCATATTCACAAACACAAATCAATTTGTAATAATACAACTACAATATCTCTCATGTTACATACGTTTCACTATTTAGTCAAGAACTTGGAAGTAATGATACAATCAATAAAAAGAAGGAACATAAAACTATGTTAAGGCATGTAGCTAATGTTTTACGGTACTTACCGGTTCAAACTCAAATTATGTCGAATAGAGTTCTGCCACCCTTTATTTGCTCCAGTCCGGTAGTAAGGATAATTCTTCGAAATGAAAGAATAAATTCCCGAGAGTGTCAGCTGCTTTTCCGGTGATGCTGATATAGCTTGAACGATTAGTTGTGCATAGCTGTAAGGTGGCTTATCGCTCTCCAGTGATTGTGTTGCCGGGGCTTGAAATTCCTGCATACCAGACATAAAAACTGAATTATTTTACTCCTACCAAGAACATCCAATGGACTCACGGAATAGTTGTTGTTGTTGTTGTTTCCAGTTACATTTGCCGGGACGTGCTGATGATGATGATTACTACTGTATTGGGCAAATTCGTGCACGTTTTGCCGTGGACTTGTGGGGCAACTATTCGCAGCACTGATAGTCCCTGTAGGAGATGGGTAACCGCTACCACCCATACCATGTATATCACCTCCTCGACAACCATTTCCTCCACTTCCAGTCACGCCTCGAGCGGAACCACGAGATACATCGCCAAGTAAACCAACTGTTCCGGCAGAACCGTGCTCAGAAGGAATCGATATTTTGAGTGGGGCATATATCACACTAGAGGATGGTGATTTACCACCACGATTATGATAGTGATGTTGATTACCGCCACCGCTACCACTGAGTCCAACAACGCTGTTATTGTTGCCAATGCCACTGCTGCTGGTGCCGCCCTGCGATATACCTCCAATTGATGTACCGGTTATAGATCCAGCATGTAACGGAATACCACCTACCGGTCCAGTTCCGATTTTTACTGGAGTGTGCTCATTAAGATCCACCAGTATACCATTGTTTGCCTGATCAATCAAGTTTTCAAACTGTATCTTTATGTTTGTACTTGGAAAACGGATACTGCACCTAGAAAAGACGTATGAAGGTTATTAAAAGAAACTTAAAATCGCGAGGAGCTGATTCTCTTGCAATCTTAACTTACAATTTTGGTAGTTTATAGGGTTCACCACTCTTTCGATGAAACACGTTATCGATGAACACACCGTTCTTGCTCAAACAGAACAGCGTGAACTCATCGTTCATATCATGCTGTATAATGAAGTGTTTGCGGGAGATGAAGCTATTCTTACCAACATGAAAGTCCACCTGAGACTTGGATGAGTTTCGGCCTACTTCGATCACGTCTTCGCTTATTAACAACATATTGTCTTTGCTGATAAGCCGTCCAATAAAATTGTGATAATTGGCTGTATTAGTGCCTGACAAACCCAATACGTTTGGCGCCGCACTCCCAGCAGAAGTAGGAGCAGCAGGAGGAACCACTTTCATACTAGTGCCGCTCGTTCCAATGCTGCTAGTAGAACAGACAATAGTTGTGGAAGATGAAGCAACCTTGCTGGCACCATTGCTTAGCTTCGCTGAGACGGTCGACAGAGTTGGTGATGGTGAAGACACAGGCGACGATGTCGACGTGCGTCTTGAGCGATGCGGAGTACCTGGATGGTTGTTGCTTGAGGATGCTGATGATTTTTGATAGGTGGAGGGCGAGCTTCCTGCCGAATGTTGTACGACACTGGTATTGCCTCCAATGGAAGTATCGTTAGCATCAGTCTGATTGATTGATTGTTGTGTTTCTTGTTTGACCATTTTCATTTCTACGTTGCTTCCGTGAGGCGGTAAACAGTCCTGTGTGGCGCTCGACATTTTCAAATATTTGTACACACACTTCCACAGTATATTTGTTATTGAGGCGGATAACGTACGATTTCTACCACCACTGTAGCTTGTCGCTGATTTTGTTAGTTTCAATAACCGGGCAATCACTATATCGCATTGTAATTGTCGTCACCAACACCTTGATTTTTTTTATCCACTACCGAAATATGGTTTATCGCTTCTCTGGAAAAGAAATAAAAAATGAGTAAATAAGAAGTGATAAAAGAAGCTGCAAATATATAGAAAGTTCTCACGAAATTATGTCGTAATAAACCGACATCCTGCTTGGCTCATGGCATTGTTACCTCCTTTGGTTAGAGTTTACAGCATGTGAAATATTGTGTATGCATTTCGTCACGACTATTCTTGTTTACTATTTACATCCAGTAGATTCAATACTACGAGCAGAAACTTCTGAACTATTGCGCAGTTCTCATCCAGAAACTGACAACCTACCTAACCAACGAAGATAAAAGAAGTAACATCGCCACAATACCAATTGTTGGCAATGAATGTATTCAATTGATTTTACGTCCCAGTGAAAAGAAACAACTAGGTGCCATCGCGCATGCGTTCGCAGGAAGCACCTAATCGAAATTGAAGTAGAATATACAATTTTTATTGTCCATCAGCAAAACAAAGACTACAAAGTGTAAGTATTTTATTATCGTAAGTAACTAATATCATCCGGGATCAATTATTTTCATAACGAAATTTATACTTTCGATTATTATATCAGGCGCTTCTGTCAAATTTAATATTAACAAACAAGATTTGATCGATAAGCACTCCAACAAAATATCGTTCAAGTAATACGACTATCGTTGCAACAAGGCGTAAACGGGTTGGCCTTGTTGTCGTTTGATTGCCCATTTTTAATCAGAACAACAAACGACATCGAATAAGAAGAGTTCTAAAACCCCTAAGTCGCACAATGTACACATCACAAGCGCGTGCACAAAGGCGCATACACACACATACCTTTTTTTCAGTGAGCCCAGTTTCACAATATTACTGATATAGTTTCAGTTTTTATGTGTATCCTTCCCTAGAAATAAAATCATCTTTAAGAGATAAAACCAAATAATTTGAAAAAGTACCACTGAACTGGACCAAACATGAAGCGAAACCACACTGCACTGAACAAACATGTCCGGGTTTTGGCATGTCTTTCTCAATAACGTCATAGAAAAAAAGGAGAGAAGTAACACCAATACATCCATACCTTCGCCATCTCATCCTACACACACACACACACACACACACACACACACACACACACACACACACACACACAATAATACCTGTCATAACATGCGCGCGCGCACGTGGTTTGCCTTGTTTTTTTTTTCAGATTAAAGATGATTTCATGTTTATATCTATTAACAATCATGGCACAATTACAACATAAACTTTTCTATGGAGGATTCTTCACTTTAAGGGTACGAGACGGACACATTACTTTCACTCACGTGCTGCCGGAATGAAACTATACTTTGACAGTTGTGACTTTATACAGGGTTACCGATTCAAATTGCCATATGAGCTGCATCCTTTCACAAAATTTATTTTACTAAATTATTTAAACGGCCCAACATTTTCAGTGTAAATTTGTTCAATGTATTTAGCATAATTTTAAATAATTTTGACCCATTTCATTGACACAGTTATATAGTTATAGTAAAAACAATTTAAATTGCTGTGATTATCATTTTGAATCAAAATTGCTCGTATTTTTTTGGTATTTTAGCTAAAAACTAATAACTCGACTTAGGGCTTGGTACTTGTGGCGTCGTTCGTCGATATAGAAAAAAAATCTATTCTTACGCTGCCTCGTACGGCGTTAACACATGCTCTAATCTAATACACTTTGGCAAAGTCGCAACGCATTGTTCCAGGTACCGCTCTCTTACGCTGATTCCTTGGGAACGCATTAACCGCGTAACTCGGGTAAAGACTATACTGTTCTTATATTTTTCCCGTCCCAATACCGTAGCAGTACATAACTCGAGATACTATAATGCGCTCGGTCACGAACGACAGTGTATATCTAATAATTACTGTACAGTCTGTCTCAGAATACGCGGTTCTCTACTTAAGCCGATTTAATAGACAATTTTAGTGCAAATTGTTGTGATTGTATTGTACGTATTGTCAAAGGCAGAAATTCTAAATTCATTCAAAAAGAGGTGTATACATTCTTCGTGAACTCTTTTCAAAAGTTTATCAAATAGTTAACACCACTAGCACTAATCCGGAACAAACTGTACTTTAATGTAAGGTTTTTTTATTATGAGAAATTGCAAGGATTGTTAAAGTTTCATTTGGCTTTTTTAACACTTGCACAGAATGTATTCATACAGTGCGGCGCGTATGATGTTATAGTGAATTACTTTAACACTTTGAGCGCTGCGTCGACGATTTTTCACTGACGCACATTGTGCCCTGCTCCGACTCCGCATCTTTTCTCAGCGAATCTCAGTGGAACGAATGAGCGTGCGAATGTCTCTCTTACTACTCTTTTGCTATGAACTTTACGCTCTTGGTGATCTAGAAAAATTCAGCACAGCTCTCATATTGTTAAACACACTTACGTACACTCTTCAATTTTGTCATATTTTTACAATGACGTAGAATTTTGTATACATCAGCATGAAAAGTTATGATAAACCACATAATGCAATGATCCAATATAGAAAGAAAGTAATATAATTTAAGTTTTGCTCTGCAGGAACACATTCACATTTGACATGTCAAAAATTATATTGAACAGGTGAATTTGGCATTGGACAAAATAGGTACTTGTTGTGAGTGACTTATTATGCAATTATCCTGGCAACGAGACTCAGTAAACCCTGTATTCATGTATGGTGCGCTGAAGCAAGATGGCAATTGTTTTCTTCATTGTCGGTAGAATTACTCGAATTTAATCGGTAGTTACCGGTAGAGTCCATTAAATATTATGCCAACTTGCGCATTTTGCGCAGACTGCTAGATGAATTCAGAGTTCGATTCAGATGGATAAATGATGTCAGATTTTTTAAATTCTTCCGTTAAATAACACAATAATACCGGAATAAAATCAGAATTCGATATGACCATTTCACATGGCAATGTGTAAGACATGTGTAAGTTAATTCGTGAATTTGTTTTTCATCATAAAAACAAAATTACAGTAGAACTTCGGGCATGGATAATCAAGAGGGAGGACAGACAATCCGGCACCCAAAAATATACTTCTTCACATGGCACAAGGGAACCGTTTATTTATTTAACCGTTTTTATTGCCTTTACTAAATGCGAATAACATTGTAAAAAAAAATGAGATCACATACGCAAAAAAAAATTCCGAAAACAATCGAAGGAACAAAAAGGGTGCAGGTCTTATTATCCGTGGACATCAATTGATTGGCAAACATCCGGTCCCGAGCACCCCGGATAACATACGTTGTACCGTAATTATGAAAATTTAGCTGACTTCGAAAAAGTTCAGAGATGGAATAAATTAAAATAAAACATTGATTTAAAAACGTTGAACAGATGAAAAATGACAGTATTTTCCAGAGGTACAATAAACAGATGGGCTTATCCCAATTAGGTTGTACTAGTATTAAGCAGCGAGAACGGGTGTCTCATAAAAACTGTTCAAAACCTGATTATTTATAGCTTTTATACAAGAAAAGTTAGTTATTTAATCCTAAAAAACAACCTCAAAATAATCCTCAGTATGATTTGTTTGAAAACTGTTAATAAAAATGCAAACACTGTTTTGGCTATTTCTGGTAATCAGGCTGCCGGGTTTTAACGTATTGAAGAAATTTGAAACAATGCAGGCATTGGCGAGAACTAACATCAAGGCGAGTTTAGAAAACGGTTG
The DNA here is from genome assembly GCA_000349165.1 of Anopheles christyi. Taxonomy (NCBI): domain Eukaryota; kingdom Metazoa; phylum Arthropoda; class Insecta; order Diptera; family Culicidae; genus Anopheles; species Anopheles christyi. Next base: position 2,747 of record KB678391.1, on the reverse strand, counting down.
GAGTTAACTTACAAAATAATATTTTGCACTTAATAAGAAACTACATTCATAATAAATCTGCTTACTGTAGATTTTTAATTAGTTATAGTTAATAGTTTTGAAACAATATTCGGAAAATCCAAGGTTTGTTATTGCTTTGATTTTCGGCAGGAACATAAAATATGAAACAGTCAAAAATCAATATTTATCAACAAATGAGGTTTGTATAAATTTAAAAACCATTTCATCAATCATAAAAACCATATATATACATGCATTTGTTTTTTCATGCGCTGGCTCGCTTCATCACAAACACCTGCTGAACTATTGTCTGCCAGCCAATCGGCGAAAAATATAACACTATTCACAATTATTTCGATATTTCGGTAAACATTGAATTCAATGGTGTAAACCTCGATTATAAACAAATAACATTAATTTCGTTTTAATCTCGTTTGAGTTTGAGGAGCTGCCGAAAACTGGTACAGTTGCCCTAAGTAAAAAGAAAAGTTTCAGTCATTCAAAGCAAATTAACATTTGTGGACTTGACATAACAGTTCTGCTAAAAAAGTGTTCTGTAAAGTACTTTTGCACTGTCAACAAGTACAGTCGGGGCGGGGTAGGCCCAAATTGAAGTGGCAAGATAGAGTAGAGGCGTCAACGCCTGGATAACGCGAGAATTTGAGCGGTTTCGGGGGATCCTGCAGTAGGTCAAGACCGCGACGAAGCGGTTGTAGTGCGATATAAGTAGGTTGGTAATTATAATTTTTAAACTATATTTAAATGTTGTCTGTTGAGCCCTTTACTGGGCAATAATTTGTCGTTTTTTCCTGCTTTCACAGATATGTAAATAAACAAATTTGAACATATCGATGTTGTTTTTTTGTTCTATTTCGGGAGCCATCCAATATATGAACCATAGGGGGAATTTTTATTATTATATTATGCGGAAGAAACGGCTAAGCATATATTTACTAAAAAAAACTGTTAAACGTTCATTGAGATTCAAATTGATGTTTGATTATGCCTCAAATACAAAAGAATCGTAAAGGCCTTAGTAGACGAAGGAAAATTGTGTCACTCTTCATCTGATAATTATCCGTAAAATACAGAGTTTTTGAAAACAGAACAAAACCCAGCAAGATTTTTCCTGTCTAGTTTTGAATTTTGAAACCAATAATCAGTCAATAAAATCTGAAGTTTTTTTAGATATAAGTTTAATGTTCATATTTATTCTTATTTTTTGGTTTGACTATTAAAAATTTAGTTAAATTCAGTCCATTCAATGTCAGGGAAATCTTATCTGGAGTAAACCGGATATGGAAATGTCTAATTCCGACTTGAAGATTAAACTTTCTGAATCTGTCATCTGTGATTTGACAGAAAAATACCAAACGAAAGTAAAGGGGTTAGTAGCAAACGGTGGAAAATGCTGTCATCCGATTTTTGCATCGATCTGTCAATTCCAGCCTTTGACATAAAAATTCCTTCCACTCATGTAATAACGCATATGAGCTGAGGATACAACTTTATTTATAAATTCGTGCAAATCCACGATAATTTCCGTGAAGGCACTAGATTTTGAAGCTAAATGGCATTCTTGTCTTGCTGGCTTGCAATTAATATCAATTCTACATAAACACAAAACAAATGTTTGCTATTAGACAGATGATTGCCTCGGAGGAAAATTCAAATTAGATTAATCACAGATCACACGTTCATCACTTCCAGCATGTTCACATCCACCGTGTAAATTACTAACTTCCCAAAATGTCAATCTTTTGGAAGCTGTGATAATTATCCCGCATGCATTCTCTTATACTATTGAAGATGGATTTGCATTCATTTGCATTCCTCCTATTATATTTTGACAGTTTCATATCCCATTTATCTTCTTTTTCATTGTTCGCACTAAAGGAGATTGTTTAACAATATAAAAAAACAAGGTTTGAAATAACATTTAAAATATTACACTTTAATTTGTACGCTTTTTTTAAGAAATATAATCAAACCGTCCAAGCATACAAACTGTCCAACTTTCATTAATTGTTCTTCAATTCCAAAAGCCGAAGATTTTACAGAAGTCCTTCTCAACAACACTCACTTCGGATTTTTCTTCCCAGTAAAATTACTGTAAAAAAGGAGCAGTCAATTTTATAGCTAACAGTGCTTATAATAATAATAACAAAATAAATTTAGAAACAAATAAAAATGAAACAATATTGTTACGATTTCAACAAACCGAGTTGTTATGAACCCTGCGTATGTTGCATGCGTATGTTGAATTTTCGATGATTCACCAATTCTATATAGACAGTTCTTTGGATAAAAAAACATGATTCGGGGCGCCTAGGAGGTCTGAGTAGATGTTGTTGTTAAGACCGAAAGTGATATGATTTTCAACTGGACCTAGTAAAACATTTCCATGAAAGGAAATATATGAGGTAGGTGTTGCTTGGTAACAATAGCTTGTTTATACTTTTCTAACCATTAACCAGTGAGAGTGGCGGAAAACATGCTTGGTTTGATCGAAGAAAAGCACTGGCGGTAGGAAACACTTTGAGAGTAATTGATGGATGAGGACAACAATTTGAGACACACTTAAAACACTGATTTGATATTTCCATCGCGACCACCAACTCGCACGCAACGCTACCACTCTGTGTATCGACGGCAAGCAGGAAACATTGTCACACACACACTGCAAGGGCTTGCTTATAGAACCACGCTGTTAAAATAAGAACACTCCTTGCGGTAAACATTTTCAA
>KB678380.1:0-18001 GCA_000349165.1 Anopheles christyi | reverse complement strand
AATTTTACATTATGAAAAAATCTTTTCATCCCTTACTCGATCAACCTAGATCACCAAGCACCTTTATAGAACTGCACACAAATGCGTGCCCCGAGATACAAACGGTGGCGCTTAATCATCTTGTCAAACGCGTAAGTCACACATCATCCAACAGAAACCGTAACGTAATAGCGGGGCGTATTTTCATCCGGAAATAAAGGCTGTATCCAGGCAGCCAACACATCCCCACACTAAGCCATTTTCACCTTGTCAACTACACCCCTCCTCTCACCCCACATCAATCGAGCGAACTGTTGCGCTCTTGCACCGTACCTGTACGCATCTAGCAACCTGGCACATTTGCCAAGTAGTCCATGAAAATGATGGCTACCTGGCAGGGCAAAACTCCAAACGTCGCGTCCTGCAGGCAAACGACCATTAAGGGTTCGGTAGAACAGTTTTGCAAATCATTATCGAGCCATTTTTCACACTCGTGATCCCACACCGTCAACGGTTCGAGTCAATCACACACAAGGGCACAGGGGTGGTGAAGACGTAATGTCAACGAAGCATTTGTGGTCGATCAGTACCAAACAGGGATGACCTTATTGCTTTGAACTAGTAATGAGAACTTCTTCAAAAGGGCAATGTCATACGAAGCGTTTTCAATTTCCCCACCCGGTGTCGGCGCTGCGTTACAGTAGGCTTTTAAAAACATACAGATTTAAAAAAACTGGAGGCTAACACGCACACAATTTGGTAAATAATTAAACGAATGAGACAAATATTGATTAAATTTTTTAAGGACTGTTGATACTGTTGATGAAATATGATAGCTAATTACACATTAAACTACTGTTAAACTGTTATACTTTTTTGTTGTTTCAGAAATTACAATTGTGCAGCTATCATTAATGTTGTTTAGTTTGAGTTTAGAATTGTTACAACTTAGTGGTCTCGCAGAGAGTTTCAGTGCTTTATAAAATCAGACACGCACATTGCACGACGCAACTTACTACCATTATACATCGCTAATGGAAAAATGTTTCAAATTTCCAAAAGACACATTTGAAATAATAATAACATAAATGAATTAATGTAAGTAAAGTAAATTAAAATATTAGTAATTTCCGTTATGTATTATAATTTTCTTATTTAGAAACAATTAATAAGAAAGATGTTCTTGCACCCATTTTTTTTATATTGACCGATTGAAAAAAAGCTGTAAAATATATACAAATTCATAAAATAAAACCGATAAACTGGAGATAAAAGTGAAGAAACCTCTAAAACACCAGTCCTTTTCATGATTGCTGACAACAAGAGGGAGCTGATTTGCATTCAGCTCGTACCATTCATGTGCCCGCCCTTTCATCCCATTTGCGTACGGTGAAAGGTCATTCTCATCCCTCGAGCATAAGCATCGAAGCCTACAATGGCCGGATAAGCGATAGGAACACAAACCGGAAGCTGTCGATTCCGGTACGGTCCCCGTTGGCAGTGTGGGTTTCCGGTGAGGATTTGAGCCGGCGCGAATCGTTCCACCGTTCCAGGTGTTTGGAGTGTCGGAGCGAGTCTTGCCATGCCTACGGGAACCTAACCAAAACATACACATACGCTCACGTTTTGCGCGTGCAAGCCGTGCAGCACACGAACCGGCTGGAAGGAAAACGCGGAAAACCAACAGACTATCAGCGGTCATAAATAATAAATTGAATTATCATTATTAATGTGCAGCAGGTATTATCATTTTCCTATAGGAGCTGATTAATATTCATGCTATATAATTTTATGAATTTGTTGTTCCTGCTGTCGACTGTCAGCTGGCGGTTGAATCGTGCCCGACCGTACCGCGACGTGCGCGGGCGCTTATTTACGATTTGCGATCTCGACTGTCCGGCCAAATTACGGATACGGTCACGGTAGGCAGCTGAATACCGTGCATTGGGTCTAGGGCCAGCCCCGCACCAGCAGCGCAGTGATTTGAAGGAAATTTCAGAGGAGCCCGTTTCGTGCCAGTGGAATGGATTTAATTGACTGACTTGTTTGGCAGTAAGGGATGGTCTTACTCGCAATATGGCCACATCTGTAAGGTACATTATCTTCACCCTCTGTACCGTGTGATTCGCTTCAAAAGTGCTACTTTGCATTTCACGATCCCGCCCAACGTTATTTCCCTTCTAGCCTCTTAACCGCTCCTTGATGCCTAACCTCAATGCCCCACTCTACGGGTTCGAAGTCGGGAGTTGACAAATGTGATGAGGTCCTTCATCACGTGAGTCAATTGAGGCAAGGGTTACGATTTTGAGCTAAATTATGCACAACCATGTTGATCCCTAGCAGTCCTTGAGTGTTCCCAGCAACCTTCCCAATCATCGCCATCATCACTAGACCATCATTCATTTTCGCTTTTAAAAACATTGAAAATAGAGTGGAAAGAGCTCGCACTTATTTTACAGCGTGCGTTACCGTGGCTCCGTTCAAATAACGTTCAACCCGGTACGCTAAAATTAGCAACTGCTGGTGCAGAAGGAACCCATTACCAATCATGGAGGTTGAACCGACCCAACACGTATACAGATTTATTATGCAATGTTTTCGATCGTTAAAAATTATAAGAAATAACAAGCTACACCGTCCCAGGATCGGGTACCTTCAGATGGACCAGGGAAACGCTTTGACTGTACATGCGTACCGAAACCATCACAAATTATGCAAAGTTAGGAAAAACAGATTTGACGTTCGTTGTGGGAGATTTATTTAAGAACCAGAAGTGCAAACGGATGGTGTAGCCAGTCGTGGCGCAGTGTACGCTGGGCAGCCTCATTGACGAAAAGTTGTGCGATAATAAACACTAAACATTAATACAATATTGAGCTACATTGTGCAGGAGTTCTTATGGAAAACTGTCTAACTTCAGTTCAAAACATAAAGCAGGAACAAAAAAATTAGGGCGAATAGAAACAAATAAGTTGTTTCTAGACCCATTATCGATACACAAAAATATCGATAAATAGTTCGGGAGCAGACAAAAGCTCAAATCGATTTTGTTTTTCTTGTTATTAGGCTCATCAACCGTATTCGGTCTAGGCTTATTTAGGGATTTTAAACGATTGGCAGCCTGGTGGTCTAATGGATGTCGCGCCAGCTCCTGTAAAGGCCGGACGTAGTTCAATTCTCATCCGGACTGCCCCCCCCTCCCCCCGTATCCGGCTACGTGGTAAAACATAAGTCTAGAAAGCCTGTATAAGGAAGGCATGACCTCGTAGGTCGTTTACGCCAAGCAAGATACGATTGACTGTATGCGATAATGTCGCATTGGTTTCAAAATAAGCAGAAAAGAATCATGAAAAAGAAAGTTTTATTTCAATCAGCAAGAACGGCCAGGTTGAAAAAAATCGAAATTTTTCTCAACAGAGTATATTTTTAAATTTCTTAAACAGTGTCCTTAAATTTTTTTTAATTCCTTAACTGGATGCACTTGAAGCATTACATTTTGCTATTCTGGGCAGTGAAAATAAAAAAAAATATATTTTTAGCGTAACGGATTTTATGGACGACTCCTAAGTGAGAGAAGGATAGCATTTATAACGCAATAGTTATGAAAACGCAACGAAGATTTCAGCGAAGTATCTATATTTTCGTTTTACGTTTATAAAATAATATAAAATTGTTGCTTATAAGCTTACCATTTTTTATACCATTGAACAACATGTTATCGAACCACTTAACCAAACGAATATTCCTGCCTTTAACTCTATGAAAAAATCCATGAAAATATTAAAATGTGATATTTGATAAAATATTGTATAACACAAGAGAGAGAAAAACTCCATCATGTTCATGATCATGCTGATGTTTAATTATAAAATCTCGAAGTTTATTAACTTATTTTAAATGCTTAATCATTACTACCTGAAGTAGAAAATAAAACTATTTCACTAAACTCACCCGACTGACCATTGTCGCAATGCGTCGCATTCGTAACCGTGAACAGATAATTCTAAACATGCCTTAGACATAAAGAAGATTTGTGCCGAATGTGTAAATGCCGCGCGCCTTGATTTGGCCACCATTAGCCAGCACGCACACGGACACACGGACACAAACACATGTAGGCACGCTGTACACTGGTTTTACCTTTGGTTATGAATTCAATCAGATAAGATCAGAGCGGTAAAAAGGGGGCTTTTGTCGTTTGTTTCGATAATAATTACAGCAATGGTTTTGTTTTTCCGTTTTTCATTTTGACACACTAGGTAAAATTATTCACTATCAACGAACGAACAGAAAACGAACGTAGAGCACGTATTTATAGTAGCTAGTTATTGTACAACGATACGGAGTGTAAAATAAATTAAAGTATTCGTTAGCGAATCGACCCCGCGTGAAAAAAGCCGGATGCAGACCGATGAACAGAGCATTTCTTTTGCAAGCGGTTCATCTTGATCACCACCGTCCCCGGGGGCCACTTTAACGATGTGAGTATTTAATTCGGTATCAGAGATTTGTTTGTTTACTTCATCCTTTTTTACATATTTGTTTACTTTATCTCTCCCTTTCACGGTTCGCTTCTCCATCTCCCACTGTCTCTCTATCTTTCTCTCTCTTTCTCTCTATCTCTCGTTAAATTTTACTAGCTCTGTAGTGTTTACTGCTTCAATTTAAAAATTAGACTTAGTTTCATAAGTATTACTCAGTACTGTGATTTTGTGTTTGTTTTTTTAAGAGTATTTTCTTCCTTTTCCATTTTACACACTATCTCTTTTTTTATACTATGCTTTTTCCTTTCACGCCCCCTCATAACGAGCCTTTACCTTTTGAGTAGCTATTTGCTCCTTGCCTGTTCGCATTCAATCTGTACAACCCAATTAATCTCTAACCTGTTTAATTTGATTTATGTTTCCTTTGTACACTGTGTTATTTTGTCACTTTTCCAGTTAGCTCTTGCTGTTCCTTCTGTTTGGCTAGTTTTTTTTTCTCTACTATTTGTAGCTGCTTACTTTTCGATTGTATTGTTTGCTTCACTATTTTGTTTCAATGATTCATTGTGTTTTGGATGTTCTAGCTCATGTTTTGTGTTTACGTTTGATACAGTTTTGATTACTCGTTTGAAACAAACAAATACATTGCTTCACCGCAAGCTGGATTGATGAAGCTGAATGTAACTTAATAAATCAATTCTTTTTGTCGTATAGATATTACCTGTTACCATGTGTGTCTTATCTATACACAGTTTTGATTTTCAAACAGTTAGCAGCCACAGGTTAAACCCCAATTTACTTTGTTCGCTAACTTTCTGAAGCTGATCTCGCGAGCTCACGTTCATTTTCGGTTTTTGTCTTTGAATTTACATTATATATGAATATGAACCTTTTAAAGTGTGAATATGTATAAGTATATATATATAATTATATAGTAATATTTATAGATGTATGTATAATTAGCGCTGCAACCCACGAGTGATTGTAGCATTTGAGATTCTTGATTTGTTTTGCATTTTGTTTTTATACTTCTTTTAAATGTTTGCGTGTTAATTAATTAAAGTACTTACAGTGGCTTTTATGAACCTTTTCGCTCTGTGTCTAGCAATTTGTTTCTCTCTGCTTTTTGCTTATCATTCTCTCACAACCGAGCAACGTAAATATGACCGTTAGATAGAAGGGAGAATAGTACGGCAAGTACTATTCGGTACAGCAGGCTCCAGTACACGTTTCTTTAGAACTTTATCGATAAAAACACGCTTACTTACAGCTCATTTCGAACATTTGACAGTTCAAATGACACAGTGAACGGCGCACTGAACAGCAAACCACCTTTTCGTCTCATCACAACTCCTCTAGACTCCTCGTCTCCGTAATTACACATTATGCTAGCAAAGTTTTATCACAGTCAACACAGCGTTCAAACACGCTACATATTTTGATAAACGTAAGAAAGAGAAAGAAAGAGAGAAGGAGAAAAAACGTTGCAAATGTATTACAAAAATTACTTATTATATTAAAAAGGGAAATATTCTAAATATATCTTTGACTGTCAAAGGTACCGCTTGGTATATTCAGTTAAGTTTTCCCCGCACTCATGGCTATCAAATATAATAACTGGTTTAAAAATGAATAAAGCTTTTGAACTTGTCCATTTGTATTGATATAACACATTAGCAGTATTAGTTTTTCTATCAACATTATTTGGGGTCAATTTAGGATATTGAAAGAAAACTGCGCTAGAAATCGTAGACACTAATAATTCAAAAATAAGTTTTACTCCTTATTGAGCTAAAACCCATTCCAAATCTTGACACTTTCCAATTCCAAGTTGACACACATATAAAAATATTTTTTAAATTTTTTCATGTTTTGTTATAAATTAAAGCAAAGATAAACTTTCTGAACATGGCAAAAAAAAATCAAAACGCAAATAACTGTCGTAAATAAAAAAAATTGAAAAACAGTTAGTATATCAAAGCTTTGTCTTTAGGTAACCTCCTGGTCTGACAGTCAAAGAGTAAAATTTTAATAGAAATTTGAATTCGCTCATGAACTTACCTTCTTATTCTTGAGAAAGTTTCATCCGCGCCACATTTTGGCAGTTGTGGAGTTACTGCACCACTACTTTACACCAGATGTCCATCCGCATCCGTGAAGCCAAAGGACGCATTGAACGAGCTCAGGTTGGTACTGCTCGGATCGTACGTACCGATCAGCAAGCTGTTGCCTAAGCTGCTTGAACCCCCGTTCGGGCCATTGCCACCAGCAGCCGTTCCCATGAACGTACTGCCAACGAGCGGCAGTCCTGGCACACCGCCCACCAACGGCACTGGCGATGGGTTCTGGACCGCAATCAGCTGTGCACCGTGCTGGAGCGGCTGATGTTGGCTGCTATTGCTGGCGCTACTGTTACGCTTCGGATCCTTCAGAATGCCCTGCAGCGGTTTCGGGGCCGGTATGGGCGCTTGCGAAGGACCCGTCCCGCTGAGAATCGTGTTGCTCAGGCTGCTGCTCATGTGCTGAGGTGAGGAGGAGCTCTCATTTACCACCGACTGAGCATGGTAGGTAACGTCCGGCGGTGGAACCATCGGACGGGATGTGCGCGTTAGCGTGCCTGTATTCTTGGGCAGAGCCGGTATTACCGGCGGTGGCGGGGTGGACATTTCCATTGCCGAATAATCCTGCTGCTGAGGGGAGAGGGAAGGAAACATAAATGGGGAGATTAAGGGAAATTTATAAAAGCTGTTCTAGAGAAACGACCATTGATCGAAAAACACGTACCATTGGAGGGTAGGACAGGTAGCGATCGCTGTTCATGTTGTAGTAGGACCCGTCGAACGGTGGTCCAGGGGACGGAGCTGTTACGTAGCTGCTGCGCTCGATCATCTGATCGTCGTGACTGCGCTGCTGGTAGTTCACTGGGTTGTGCCGAGGATGAGGCAAGGTACGTGCGTAAGCTATATCGCAAGCATTAGAATGTAAACAAAAAACAAAAGATTTATATTTAATGTTTTGTGAAATCTTTTCCCCTTGGAGATGCGAAGAGAAATCTCAAAAACAGGCAATCCACATAGGGTTTAATAATAACGCTCATTAGAATCGAGAGTAGAAAGTATATAAACCCACCTCCATTGATATTGTTAGGGTACGGGGGAAGCGTGCCCTCCTTTTGGTAGCGCGGTGGCGGCATATCCCCATTCTCCACCAGATATGTCGAAGCAGATTTGCTGGTAGTGTCATCCTGTTAATTGTTCATTTGTTCGCGATGAGAGTTATGGTCGATGGGTAGAGAAGGCGGATGAAAATAAAATGACAAAAGAGAGACAGAGAGAACTCGTTAGATTTTTGCACTCCATCATATCACAAGAACATCACAACCCCTCGTTGGGAACATGAGTACTTGAAATGGTTCGGTAAACTGCTCGCTACTGGGAAGGGGTTAAAAGGCACCTACCGTGTAGTCAGGACGATTAGCGTCGGTCGAGTAAGCGTCACTCTTTTCCGAGACACTAGACAGCGTTTCGCCTGTAACAAAATGACGAATGTTTTAGTACGAAGAACGGTAGGAAAGAATCAGAAATGAACGACACGAGTGTTTGGGCGTCATCCCATTTTGACTGCGACGAGGAAGGTTCTTATTGGCGGAACTGTTGAAACATGTTCCGTTCGCCAGTACATGGTTAGTAGAAGATTTTTGAATTTAGTTTCAGCATAAGGTTAAAACAACAAGCCAAGAAGTTAGGATTTCCGAACAAAAGTTAGCGACCAAATGAATGAAATTGTATTTCAATTTCTCTCCTGATGCAGGAGATCGTGTTGGTTAAGGAAGTGCTGGCACAACTTACCTTTGGCTCGTTTGCGTAAAATACACCAAATTACAAGGCCAGCATTTACTGCCAACAAGCAGAGTGCTGCCAGAGCGATACAAAATATAACAAAACTGGGAATTTCGGCACTCTGTACCATTTCAGGAACATCGACTGCGGGACCTGAGGATTGGGGTTTGATGGGTAACATGAAAAGAAACAAAAACGTAAAACATAAAACAAATCAATAAAAAAGTTTAATGTTAAAATTGAAACATTATAAAACTACTAAATAACTAAATTAAAGTAATTAAACTTTTAAATAATGATGAAAACAGTACAGATTCAACAAAAAATAATGAGGACCTTACTTTCTATTCTTTCTAAGTCTATTTGAGGAAAAATAGTCATGATAACAGGTCAAATGAATACTTGCAAAAAAGCATATAATTTAAATGACGCAAATCATCAACAGAAGAAAAAACGAATTGGAATATAAAAAAAAAAACCTGATGGTTATCTCCCTTAAGTCAAAACATGCAGGAAATTCATGTCATAAAAGCTTCACAAAATATGTTCAGCTGGTTGAAACAACAGTATCGCTAAAACATCGAAAAAAAATAATACCATGTTTTGCGAGTATATTAAATTGACTTTTTCGCGCACACCATGACCTAATCCTAACAAGTTCAATCAGCGAAACAATGTTTTGTCTCACTATGATTACTTTTTCATAATCGGCCAACTGAATAACAACTGGATCATTGAGTTCCATCGACAACAAAACATTGCAAAATATTCATGGAATAAAGGATTATGGGAATAAAAAATGCGATGGTTTTTAGTACATGCAAATCTCCACACTCTCAACAACGTTTCTAACCGGATTTGTACGCTTTTTTCATCATTTATACCATACAATGTAATAATAACAACTTCAGAAGATAAAAATGCCATTTTCCTTCCAACCTTTAGACTGGCACGAATCAAGTGACAAAGGGTTGAAATAGTTACTTGCTTCGCGTCACAAACCATTATCGCATGCTGTTTTCTCTATTCAACCTATTTTCTTCTGTGGTTGCACCACCGACCATTTACTCTCCCTTGCTACTGCAACTGCAATTTGCATTGTTATCGTTTCCCACTGAATGAACCCGTAACAAGTGGCTAATGGTGCGTTTAGCTCGGGAACAGCGGAAGCGAATATATCGATCAGTCACCCAAACTCAATGAGCATCGTCGAGAGTCGTACAACCATCATTAGCTGCGCTAGTGCGTGTGTGTGTGTCAGTGGTGAAGAGATATACTAGTGCGAAATGGATGGCAATGATGAAGATGATTGATGGATCGATACACCATCCAGCTGGCGAACGATCTCGTACGAACATAGAGTCAATCCATCGAAGACGACAACGACAACGATGTGACGAATGTACTCGGCGAACCTACACTCTTCCGCATTTAGCCTATTCCTCACCCAAGTCGTTAAACGTCTCACCGGGAGGTGGCCAGACGAGCTTATATAAATGACAATCGTCCAGCGCACAATGAGCACATCGAGAGATGAAAGACCAAAAGATAGGTGGAACTATAATTTTAGAAATGGTTATGATAACTTCTCTAACCAGTTGTAAGCTTCTTTTTTATCTTTAATCCATAATATTATTTTCTAAAAACTCAAACAAATTAAATATAAGCGTTCTATTTTATCGTTGATTTTTAAAGGACAAATTGTTTCGCACAATTTAGCGACTATGGAATTATATGTGTCGTAATTCCATTTTGCATATGCACTAGGCGTCTCCATTGTGGGCAAATACGCTTCGAGCATAATGAATGTTTAAAAAGAATAAATTATTTGAATTAACAATCAAAACTATAAAAAACTGTAGTAATTTCGATTTTGAAATGTATTTTCCACAAGGTATGTAAATAAAAAAATTAAAAGTTTTTTATCTGAAAATTTGTTCAAGAGCTGTCCACCGGGTGCAGAGTGACAACAAAGAAATACGCAAAGAAGCACAAGAAATGCACACGAAATCACCGTGTGTAGAGTGACAACAAATAAATACGCAGAGAAGCACACGATACGGAAAAGAACCCTTCCTCGTCGTCAGAGACAACAGCCAAAACAACCCTCCAAGTCGTACGCCGCACAGTAAGGACAGTTACCCCGCTTGATGCGCTTGTGGACGGTGCGCCGATGGATACAGCATCCAATCAGGATGATGTTGAGCAGCACGAGACAGATTCCGGCAGCGACGCCGATTAGCAGCACGATACCGGAAGCACCGATTGTGCCACCGGTCGACTGAGAGGTGGCCGTTTTGCTGCCCAACGAAGAGGCAGGTTGGGACGGTGGTGTGTCTGTTGATGTCAAGTAGTTGAACCGTTTTCCGTACCGAATGCAGTTATTTAACACCACAAAAAGGAGTTAGCAGGAAGATTTGTATGTTAGTGAATTAAACCTAAGAAAAAATAAACGCAACCATCTTCTTACCTTTCGTGTGGGCACGCGTTACATCGGGCAGATAGCGGCTGGAACCGAGCCCGTTCGATGCCATTATCGAGAAGACGTACAGTGTGTTCATCCGCAGTCCACCGATCGTCAGCTTGTACGAGTTGGGCTGACTGTCTTCGTACCAGTAGCGGTCGCTGTTCAGCTCCCGATAACGGATGCGGTAGTTCGCCTTCATGCCACCGTCAAACCCGGGCGTCCAGGCAAGCGTTACCGAGTCGTGCGTCACGTTCAGCACATTCAGGCTGACGGGTGGATCGGGCGGTGAGGTGACATCTAGCCGTACCTTTTCCTTAACATTGCCCAGCTCGTTCCGCGCAATACACTCGTACAGGCCGTAATCGTTCGAAGCGACCCGCTCCACCACCAGGATCGATTCGTACGTCAGCGCATCAATCTGCTTGTGCTCGACGTAGAATTTGGCCGACTGATTTACGTTCAGCACCTGACCCGACCGGGACCAGTAGAATTTGGGGCGTGGGGCTGCCTGTGCCCGGCAGGGCAATCGTGCTCGCTCGCCAAACCCGGCAGCCGCTCGCAACATTACGGGTGATTTGTCAATTTCCGGTGCAACTGTTTTTGGGTTGGATAAAAAAAAAAATGAAAAACAGAAAATTACATACCAGCACGTTAAACGTTTGTACAAGCAATGAAATCAAGCATTGTAAAATGGAAAACGAAAATAAAAAAAACCGGATAATTGTGGTCTCATTTACTTACACTTGACAATTAATAGGACGTCCCGGCTGGTCGGATTGGCAACGCGATTATCGGCGATGCAGCGGAAATTGCCCACATCCTCGCGGCGAGCATTTTTCACATGCAGATAGCTGGTTCCGTTCGCGAACGTGGTGGACGTTTTGATGGTCATATCGTATCCGATCCGCTCCCATCGTATGTGCTCTTCCGTTAGTGGCTTGCCTGTAAAGTGACAAATCGAAACGACGTATTGAGTTAATGTAGCCACAAAACTTTTTTTTTCCAAAGAATCAATTCAATCACAAACATAATTCAGCTTGTTGATTCATTTTAATTGAGCATACAAATTTAAAAAACCTCAAAGTGAGATAACTCAATATCCCTGCGTTCACTCACTTATTCACATTGACTCATTATTTACATCAATATTACCGATTAACACTCTTCTGTACATAACTTATATAAAAAAAGCTGTACAATCATATCCTAACTTACCTTCGACAGTACACGACAGCATCGCTTCCTCGCCAGGATTGACAGTAACGTTCTCTGATATCGACTGTATCGATGCCCCATCTGTTGGAAAAATAAGCGAAACAAACGAGAAAAATAAATATACGCCACGCACACACAAAAACTAGAACTGTCCGTAACTGTTGAGAAAATAACCGTCTGCTGTTGGTGTAAAAGATTTGTTCCTGGAAGGCTGTAACTAATCAACACACAATCCGCATTAGGGCGATGCCATATGTGATGCTCTAGGCAAGGGAGATGCTTCTTGCGCCCTTCTGTAGGTCGGAATGCTCGTGCCTTTTTTTTCTCTTGCAAAGCGAAAACTCCAACCGTTACGTATTCGGTAGACAATTTCATCCAGATTAATGTCCACGGGCAGCTGCATTAATCCATAAAATGTAATAAATTTTTATTTGCACCGTTGACGTATAAATGCTTCCGGAGACCGGTACGGTTTTCCTGCACATACTGTATGTGACACAAACACACACCCGTACACGCACGAAGGCTCGCCAGATGGGGAACAAAAGGCTCAAAATATTTCTCCCCCTGTACGGCAGCAAAATGAAAACCATTTGTCTTTCACGCCCAATACACGCCACTGCTGACCGTTGCCATACACATAACCGGTAAGCCGTTTGCAAACCCGGAACGTGTGGATAGAGACGCAATGAAAGGAGACGGTATCCCCAGGCATTGATCCGTGTAACGGGTAGCAGAGTATAAAACTGGCAGTCAGGATCGGACGTGCTAGGGCTTGGGAAAACTGTGCCTGTGAGAAAAAGTCTTCCACTGTGTGGGGCAACAGGAGCGGAATCGCGTGTAGCGCATTTGAACACTGGCACAACCAAACCAAAGCGGATGACAAATGCGTACGTGTGTAAGTTGGAACCCGTTTGCTGGCCTCCCTTTTTCTACATTCGAAAATAGCAAAAGAAAACTCGTATGTCACGGTTGCCGTGGAAAGTCGGGCAAAGCTTCCAGCCCCTTGCATCAACTTCACAAAAAGTGGAGGCTGGAAGAATGTCCCGCTGGACGACGAATCGAGGCACGAGTTGGACAAAGTTTGATTCATGTACTTACACTCAACTACGACGGAAATATTAATCATCGCCGACCCTTGGGAGTTGACAGCTTCGCAAGTGTAGATGCCGGTATCGTTACGGTTGAGCCGGGTGATGTTCAAGATCGGTCCCTCGGAGACGATTCGCTGGGCACCTATTCGATGTTGGACGAGACGGTTGGGAATGAAACAATTTTTGGTCGAGATTAATTTCGCTGATTAGGGGGAATGGGAGATGTTTAGCCGAGGCGCATATCGCGTTGGTCCTGCGGCGGGTCTTTCCAAGTTTTTCTTGTCCCTGTTTGTATATACGTACCGGCAGATGAAAGGATCGGAAGGCCATCCTTGGTCCAGGTGTACGATATCGACATCGGATTCCCGGTAGCGACCATGGCCACAGTAAGGGGTTCTCCTTCCGCACCGACGACAGTCGACGATGGTGGTGGTTTAAACTTGGGTGGATCTGATGCATGAGTATGGGTGGGAAGATCGAAACAAAAACATACAAGATGCAATACATTCAATGTGAAAACGCGAGTCGATCCGAGACATTCCGAGATACGTACATAGTACCTGCAGTTTGATGGCTTCGTGTACATTGCGCTGCAGCGCTTCGTTGGCGCTCTGGCACGTGTACACATTGCCGTCCATGTCCTGGCTGATGTTCACCTTCAGCTCGAGCGACGATACGTATCCTCCCCACAGACCTGGTTTCGACGAATTGTTCATACCTGTTTGCATGCACGATTGGTAAAAAAAAAAACAAAATGAGAAGAAAGATAAAACAGACGGTAAGGAAAACCTCGTGCCAACAGTCGCTTGCAAACAAGAAAGGCAACGGTAGTGATGAGTTTTGCAGCAATTCAGGCGCAACGAAAGCGTCATTCTCGGTTGGAGCACTTACCGTCGACTGCGATGCCATCGCGCCACCAGGAAATCGTAGCCGGCGGATTGCTGGAGCTAGAGTCACAGATCAGCGTCGCCTCGATGCCGGGCTTCAGCTCTGGCGGTATGATTTTGATTTTTACCGTCTCTGGTGGGACTGCAAGTGCAAGAAGAGGCAATGGAAAAAAAAGGTTTAAACCGTTTATACTTTGGGCTAGCAGGCGTGATCAAAGGAAAAACCGTTTGACTTTTCCCGGTAGTACTTACAGTTGACGGCAAGCGTACGGCTGGCAGACATTGGAATTTCGGTGGCGGAATTGTGCGCTTCACAGCGATACTTGGCCTGATTATCGGTCGCATTGACCAGGATCGATATTTCGGACGATACTGATTTGTCCGTCGTTTTGGTGGGTGAGTTAAGCTGTGGAAGGAGAATTAAATTGGGTTAAAATTGCACACAGAGGCATTCTTTACTGTTCACAATTTTCCCACGATCTTGTTTATTGCAGTACTCAGAATTAAATATTTAATACGCTGTCAGTCGCCATCTTTATTCATGCAGGGTAATTGAATTCAACAACTTTCACACTGTTCCATTTACGCAAATAATCTATTTCTATGCTTAGGGGGACTTGAAGGCTTCTCGCTTGTTTCAATGATCTATCACCACAGCTCGGTTTGGTGTCATGCTGGCACTAAAGCTCACACTGCACACAAAAGCTTTCGGAGGAACGCCAGGACGCACACAACACACAAAACGGTCTGTTCGTCTTTTCCCTCCGGGATCAAGATCGAAATGACGGATGGTAATCGAAACATGGCACACACACGTACACACACACATACATACATAAAACCAAAAGCATCTGCAAACCAGACCACCTTCCTCCAATGCAAAGATTCCCCACCGGACGTTTCCAGAGCAGCGACGGCCACAGCACAACACAAAAACAACAGCACCAGAACCACCGGACACAACAGCCTCTCGACTGCCTGTAGAGTGGCCACTGGATACGGTAAACCTAACAGAGTGTTGGTCAGTTTTTCGGGGAACCCGGGGAGATGCCGGGCGGCAAATATTTACTGACTGAGGGCACACTGGGTCCGGGCGCTTGTGCAAAGTTTGCGGAAATTAATTAAATCTCCCACGCGGGCTGCTACCGTGCTACCGAGTGTGTTGGACTGTTGCCCCATTCTGGGACATTTCCCGACGGTCCAAAAGCTCAACACGTGGTATTTTGGTCGTGAGCGTGGTGGACCGTTTGCCCTCTATCACCGCCACGCCAAAAGCATCACGAGCGCCTGCCCCCTTCCAGCGGGGTCTGTTGCATTTTGGTGTTGTAAGCACTACACAAACACACACCCCGGTTTTGTCCCGATGATAAATGATGTAAACTATGTTAACCCAACACATTCTCGCATGCATACACGCAACCAATACATACCAACAACAACAAAAATACTTTCAATACCATAACAGCCAAGCAAAGAATGACGTGGTTTGGGTTTGAACTGAAGGGTGCCTTAACAGTCCTCAAAACATATTATCGAGCAGCTTGACAAAACACTCCATTATCGGTTGTAGGTTTAAGGGAAACGTTTCGTATCTCAAAATTGTGAAAAGCTATGATTTGTGAACCAACCCCAATTGACTTACCTTTTTATCGTTTTTGTACCAGGTCAGCGTTGCCAATGGGTTGCCACCGGACGAGGTACACTGGAGCCGTTGTACAGAACCGGCCGCTATGATTGTTCCCTCGGTGTAGCCCGTAATGACGGGTTGGTTTGGTGGCACTATTAAGGTAATTGGAAGAAAAGATAGATCATATTTTACGGCATTGAAAATGTAATGTTCAAGCAATTATTACTTCTAATTGACTTAATCTTAAAAGCAAATGAAAGTTATTTTTCGCATTGCAGAATCAAGAATTACTTTGCGAGCCATCACATTCAAAGCTCTACCGTTCCGTTGAAGATGGTTTTTGCTCTACCGTGATAGCATGAATAATTCAATTTGTTACACAAAGCATAACTTCATGACCTAGCAAGAACATACGCGGTGTACTAACGACACCGTGATGAAGCTGCAGAAGAATCGTGAGCTAGTGCATTGCGGATAAATTAATTTACCGGTGCACTTTACCAAACCGACAGGAAAGAAGCTAGAATCATGTGTAATGCAAGTACTGTTTTAGCGAGGAATAGGTGAATAACAATGAGCTGTATTCGTTCAAATGGAAAGTGTGGATGCTTGAATGCGAAAGACATCGCTCAGGAAGAGCATTTGAAGTTATCTTACATTAGAACATTACATTAGAAAAATATCTTACAAACACATGATCAGAATACATCTTAATGCACTTACACAAAACATTCACCGTGTGTGTGGCAATAACATTCTCTGTCAGCTGCATGTTGAGCCCGTGACAGATCACTACCAGTGACCGTTTGTTAGCCTCCACTGGTACCGAGATGTTGGATATCGTGATCCATCCTCCTGTAGAATTGTGAGAGTTTGAAAGGCGTTATAGCATTGACATTCCAATCGCATCGAAAAGTGTCTATTAACAATTTCCATTTCCCCTTACCATCTGGATTTTCAATCGTCCTAGACGTGGTGTTTTTCACATGATGTCCACTCACACTCCACTTGATCTCGGCCGGCGGGTTCGAGGGTGCGGTCTGGCACTGTAGCGACACCACATCGCCGGTGCGTGCCTCCGATGCACCCGAAATGGTAACCTGAGTTGGAGCGACTGTGGACCCAAAGCAAGTGTGTCAATCGAATTTCTTTCACGGCAGCAACACATCTCCCCTGCGCTCCGATACTTACACAACACGCTGAGCGTAATTTCGGTCTTGAGTGGCGCCGGTATCATTATATTGTTAGCTTCACACCGTAACCGTGCCTTATTGTCGCCTTCCTCCGCCACGAACGAGTAGATGTTTTCGGACAGCCGATCCGTCGTCCGGTACGCCATCCGCACCTGCACATCGTTCTTGTACCAGATCAGCTGAGCCGGTGGATTGCCACCGCGGCTCCGGCAGATAAGCTCCACGTTTTGACCGCGTCGCAGTACCTCGCCCGCCGTATACCCTTCGATCTGGGGCTCTCCCGGTGGATCTGTTCGAAACACAGAACACAGAAGCATGTCGTTATTTTACCTTTTGCGTCTTTAATGCAAGTTAATGAGGCTGATTATACGAGCCGCTGTAATAGAGTGAGACATCGGACAATGCTCGCTTGCTACTTACACAACACCGACAGCTGAACCTTTGTCTGCATCGGACGATCCGGCTGCAGTGCTTTGTGTTTCGCCTGACAGGTGTACTCCATGTAGTCGTCCTCGGACGTTGGTTTGATGCGGAGCTGCGAGGACACGGTATATCGCTTCCCCTCCGTCTCGGTGAGCTTATTCTCGATCGTATCTGCAAACACATACCGAAATAAAATGTAAAATAAGTTACAACAGTGTTTCGAGTCAAAAACGAGACGATAATTTTGTTTTATCCAAGTTCATCGACTTTCGGAAGAATCCGCCAGCTCCCTCGGGCTTCTTGAAACGCAACGTCAAAACCAACTAGGACAGGTTGATTTCTTTTCAACCATCTCCTGGGTGGTTCATTACGAGAAAGAGATAATTTAATGTATCTAGTCGATGAGCTAGTAAGATAACTTTGGTATACCTCCGTGGGACATAGCTACGTCTTCAGTTGCTGTCCACAAGCTGCAAGGTAGAGTTAGTGAGGTGCTGGCTGTCAGTTTGGAACACTTCGTCACCATGGTCAAGAATAATGAAGCTCAATTTAGCACAGACAGGCAGCGTTACACATTTATTCTGCTTTCATGGAACTCAAGAACTTTTTCAAAATACAATACACTGACTGGCGCACTGGGAAATTGCAGATTTGGGCAATGGATATGCATGCTCTTCAATATTTGAACTTTTGCTCGTCCGAGTTTTATTGTTCTCTCAATTGCTATTACAATTATAACTCCCAAAGTTTTCATCATTCAATGCCATATTCTCAACGTGTTTCTGTACTGCTA
>KB678369.1:0-18033 GCA_000349165.1 Anopheles christyi | reverse complement strand
GACCTGTGTGTCCTTCCCTTCGGATGGCAGTACGCTCATAAAACAAACATAGTTCATGCGAAGAGTGTATCTAGCTGTACAACAATTCAAGGGCCATTCGGGCCACCATTACTATCTTCATCGCGTCACTAAAACAAAACGTGACGTTGCAACACAGGCACACACACACACACACACACACACACACACACACACACAAACAACGGCTCGTGCCCTTCCTTAGCTTCCTAAACGACCTTGACATTCGCGGCTGTCCGTAGCAGCCCTAACCGAGGCACCCGTTACGACACCCGCACCCGATCATCACGCATATCGATGAGGTTCATAACGTTTTTTTTCCGGTTTTTGCGAACCGATCCCTCCAAAACACCGCCCGACACTGACCCACATTTTAGCCACCAACGGACGATGCTCGACCTACGCCAAGCCACTATGTCGCTATGCCAGCCATTTCGTAATGGGCTTAGATTCGTCATGACAAATCGCCAAATCTGAGGACAGGAGACACAAAAACAACACCAACCCCACCTTTAACGGTGAGGATGGTTTTTTTTTTGTGAAATTTAGTAAGAAAAGCAGCATGCCGACTCGGTTTGGGATGCATGATGGGAATGTTTTATGCTTCTTTTTTATAGCCCAGTTCACATCCTTCTTTACGGGGCACCGAAACGTGTTGCATTGCGTAAGGTAGGGCTTTATTACTACCAATTAAACGAATCCACAATCAACTGCTTGCAGCAGATCTTCTACGTACGATCGGCATAGGTTACACGTTTAGGGGCCATCGGGAGGATAGCGTAATCTTCAGTGTCCAAGCGTGGTGCAGCTCGAGCCGATCGATCTCATTCTTTGGTGGAAACTCTACCAAAATCCCATCATCCGTCGGTTTCCACTACAAAAGGGAAAAGGGATTTTGTGTGTATGTATTTATATGGAAAGACACAAACAAGGTGGTTCAACTTACCTTTAGCGCGGTGTTATACCCGAGCATCGTGATCTGTGCAATGTTTGTCACCTGATTGCTGAAGGCTCCGAGCCGCACGTTGTTCGTTTTGTACGGATAGTCCAGTGCGATGGCGAAGATCGTGCGGACATTGTTGCCCCGTCCGGTTGATCCCTTTGTCGTCGTGTACCAGACACTTCCTGTTAGTGTATCGTTCTGATACATCCAGGGTTGTGATTTGTAGATCGCTGCACCGTTCACCTTCAACCAACTAGAAGAGTGACAAAATGATAGAAGGATAAGAAAGGGAAGGTTTTTGTAGAGGATAATTCACCTTGCTCATTCTTACCGTCCCATATCGACAAGTCGTTCCGCAAAGATGGCCTCAATTGTGCCGGATTTCGTTGGACCAACGTTGATGAGAATATTGCCACCGCAGCTAACCGTGGTAACGAGCTCACCGATCAACTCGTCCGTTGTCATGTAATCTTCCAACCGAGCATTTAACCGATGACCCCAACTCTTCCGATCGATCGTCATGGCATTTTCCCATTTGTGTTTCTGTAGCACGCCCGGGTTGTACCGATCGGAACAGGTATGGAAGTCCCCGTGCAGACAGAGCGTTCCCATACCCCATCGATCGTTCGTGACGATCGTGTCGCGCACAGGGCTTTCGTTGTACAGCCAGGTGAAGAACTCTTTCGCCTTCCAGTACCCATCCGGTGCTTCCCAATCGCCATCACTCCACAATACTTCCGGCCGGTACGTGTTGATAAGCTCCTGCAGCTCTGGCCACACCTTACCATCGACATAGCCTCGGCGAAGGAAGGCGTGCAGCTTGTCCTCCGTGTACAATCGATTGAACCACTCGAATAGTGAATAATACACACCGAACGTTAGCTGACCGGTGGCACGCACTGCATTGGCCAACTCACCCAAAATATCCCGATGAGGTCCAACGTCCATCGCATTCCAGCCGAACGTATGCTTCGAGGGCCACAGGGTAAATCCTTCATGATGTTTGCTCGTCAGCACAACGTACCGTGCACCCGATCGTACGAACAAATCGGCCCACTCGGTCGCATTGAACAGTTCCGCGGTAAAGTCACTCGCAAAGTCTTGATACGTAAATCCGGGCTTATAGTTGTTGCTCATAAACTGCACGTACTCCTCCGTTTTGCTTCCCTGCCAATTGATCCAGAACCACTCGGAACCGTAGCTAGGCACTGCGTACACACCCCAGTGGATGAAGATGCCCACCTTTGCATCGTCGTACCATTTGGGCAGTGGTCGGGAGTCTAAACTTTCCCACGTAGGTTCGTACTTGTGCGTTACCGCAGTGCTACCGGCTGCCAAGCAAATCGAACCGACCACTAACAGACAGCACACAGACGTCCTCACTAAACTCATCTTAACACGAGAATAATTCGTTTCACTAAAACCCCGACCGTAGGGGCTGGCACTCTGAAACGGTAGCACAATCTCTGGTGGCCTTTCTCCCCTTGCACTTCAGCGCTTGCACTATCTTGTACAAATACAATTGACCTATGGACAATTTGTACCGTTGCGAGATGCGCGATGATTGATTGTGTTTGTTGGCTCATCATCTTTATGCCGATAACGGAGGCCAATCTATTTGTGGAACATGATGGCGAAAGCTATAGAAAGGGAACGGATGAGATCACAATGAAACAGTCTCGCATACTCTATCCATTTGCATCATAAATTGAGAAACATATTTTTAAACATTATTTTATTGATGTTAATAATGACTGAGTTCATTGGTTTTAAAATTATTTCATACCTAATTTGTGTCCACTTCATATCCCATTGTGATTTTCTAACTGCTTCATTGAAACATCGAAAAACATCGACTTGCTTTCGTTGAAGCGTACAACTACGGGAACGTGAATAAAGAAAAAACGTTTTTAAACTAAAAGCAAATCAAATTATTTGACTTAAAATGGTTCTTGATTCTCTTTCTAGAATCAGATATCATATGGAAACCATGGAAAAAACACTCAAGCGCTTTCCTAAAGCACACCGAGTTGGGTGAGTTTATGCAGAATCTGTTCTCCCAGAAGCATCCGGACGCACCGCGCAACATCGGCTGGAGTCTGCACGGTGTGCAAGGTTTCCAGGGCAGTTATGTAAGTGCTGCTAAATCGTATACTGAAGGCGAGTTAACGAACGAATCCATTTGCTTCTATTACCAGAACGAGGAAGATGCTACCTATCTGATGCCAGCGGAACGTGCCAGCATCGTAAATCCCAAGCTGATGCAGCTACTGGGCGGTCCGTGGAGTCAGCGTGCGAATGCGGTACTGGTGGACTTCTTCACCAACACAAACCTGGTAGAGCTGGCGGTTAACACGAACCAGTACAAAACGCTACGCAATCCCGCCAACGAGGCAGTGGTGCTCGATATCCAGTAATATTGTGCCAAACCATTCCAAAGGAAGAGTTTCCGCAGTGTGTTAGTTAGGGATCGAATAGATAAGCATGATCATGAACAGCATTTCATCTTAGAAGAGCGGTACAATTGGCCTCATATTCTCTTCATTTGCTTAGTAGATATGATTATTGTTAAGTTGTGTCATTTTTCGTACTGAATAAATTAAACTTTTATAGAGATAGAGTTGTTAAGTAGTATTCTTTTAAAATGACTTATAATTCGAAAATAAATCTTATCGTTGTACAACCTCTGTATCGTAGCGCTATAACATTACATTCAGTAGCTGAATGAGATCTCTAAGGTCATTTCAAATGTTCTGTACAACCTATCATTGGTAACAATAGAGCGTCACAAAAAAAAGCTGGAGCAATAATCTAAATAATCACGATAAACTGTGTTTACTTTAGCCGTGCCCCCGAAAAAGGGCCACTGGCTAAAAAAAAAGAGCAATTTTTTCGATTAGTTTTTTGCATTACTTTCCGGTTTTATATAAAACGCAATTTCCAACAGAACCCACCAGTTCTAGTGCGTAATCATGGCAACGAGTATCGCCCGCATCTGTTCGTGCTCTTGGGCTAAAGTGTTGGTGCTGCTGTGGCTGGTTCAGGTAGCTTCCGCCGGTGAACCAAACCCAGCCTGCAAAACGATGCCCACGCTCGACAAAGATGGTGAGGAAAAGTGCTGCGAAATGCCGGAAATGTTCCCCAACGAGACAATGCACCATTGTTTTGGAGAGTTTGAGCGATCGCAGAGCAAGTCACAGTTGCTGAAGGGCTGTGTAAGAAAGAGTCTCCGGTGTTGTAGAAAGTGCTGATATTATTAATTATGTCCTTTTATTCTTAATGTAGGAAGTAACAACGTGTATTCTGAAGAAGCAGAACCTTATCAACTCGGACAATCAGGTGGACAAAGATAAGATTAGGTCTTACATTAAGGATACGCTGAAGGGATCGGACGAATGGAAGACGCTGGTCGAGAAGGCAGTGTTGGAGGAATGCTTGCCGATGATTGAGAAAGACTCGTCCAACGTGCTGAGTAAGCTGAAGTCATCATTGGGCGATTGTGATCCAGTGCCAGCGATGGCGCTTGCCTGTGCTGCTGCTAAATTCTATGCGGTAAGTTTCAGGTTGATGCATATGGCTCCAAATCAAATGAAATCCATTCAACTTTGTTTGTTTTATTGTTTCATCTTTGCAGCAATGTCCCGCAAAGGATTGGACTGGAAGTAAGTATAGTATTGCTCTTTCTTTGGAGACACTCTTTGCTAATGCCGTTTTTCTTTTTGTAATAGGCCCACTGTGTGATGAATGGAGAACATTCCTAACGAAGTGTTCTAGCTCGCTGGAAGATTTGAACGCCATTTACATGATGATCGAATCGAAGAAGCCAACATAAACACACCTTCTTCAGATGTTGAACCCACCCCGGAATGAAAATAATTGGAACAAAATAAAATCGCTCTGTCGTTTGTAGTATCGTTTTCCGCATTGCAAATTCACTGGTTTCTGTTTATTGAATTGTGCTTGTATTTTCCGAAACATGAAATAAAATCGGTTTGACCGTGAGCGCAACAAGGAATGAGATTTTAATGCGATTTTAACAACACAAATTAACAAGACATTAACACTAGCGAGTATAAAACGGATCGTTGGAAACGCAAGTGCTATCAATACGACAATCCTTCGAATCCCTCAACATGGTTCAATACATTTGCGTGCTGGGTGCGATCTTTCTTGCGGTGGTAAGTAAAACCTTTTCATGTGTTTGAGAAACCCTGCACCAAGTACACGGTTGAAATTTTGACACTCTGCAGCAAGTAGTGGTGGCCCATCGTGGTAAAGATACGCTCGGTTGCCACAATGGCACGTCGGTAACGGTGGACGAATGCTGCGCGATACCCATGCTGGCTGATAAGAGCGTGCTAGAGAAGTGTAAATCGGAAAACCCTTTTAAACCACCGCAAAAGGATGAAAAAGGACAGCGTGCTCACCCAGGAGAGGTGAGTAACGGACCGTTGGCAATCAGTTTTTCACGTTGACCTTATCCGTGCTATTTTCGTTTCCCTTGCTTTTTTTTGGTAGTGTATCGCTGCTTGCGTTCTGAAGAGTATGGGTGCACTCAAGAACGATCAGATCGATCAGGCAGCATTTAGGAAGGCGGTCGAACCGGTGGTAAAAGCAAATCCTGCCTTTGGAAAGCTGATCGACGAAACGATTAAAAAATGTCATGAAAATGTTACCTTTGATTCGGCTTTTACGCGTCAGCCGGTCAAACCTATTTGCGAACCTGTAGCGAAAGAGTTCATCAACTGCGTGTACGGCACATTGTTTCAGGTAAGCGGGAATCGCAGTGTTGCACCTATCATCAAACCTAGCTTAAGACATCCTTTTTCCTCCTCTTTTCAGCAATGCCCCACCAATATGTGGACGAAGAAGGATGAGTGTACGCAGTTGAAGGACAAGATCAACAGGGGATGCCCGTACTTTGCCCTGCGCAAACACGGTGGTCGTCGTATGAGGCCAACCTAAGCCCGACCTGCTTTGCCAGCGAGTGAGAGTTTGAGTGTTTTGCGAGTTTGCACCATGTGACATGCGTCTGTCTGCACGATAAAAATCAACAGTTGGTTTTTGTTAAAATTAATAAAACAAACTACTTAAATTGGGCACAATAACATCATTGTACCATTATTGAGCGACACAAAACCAAGGTCAGGCGCAGAAAAAACATTCGAAATGAGCCAACAATTGAATGACCGAAATTTAATGTCCACAATGTGTAATGCGCAAAACAAAAAAAAAACAACAGGAAATTGTAAGGTAAGATGGATATATAATGGGCTGTACCGTGCACACAATCAGAATAGGAGCTCCAGCAACCGAGAAAGTACCATCAGCCCACTGCAATACCATGCTATCCTTTGTGTTTGTAGCATTGACCATCGTTGGTTTGGTAAGAGTTGGAACAGTTTGTCGAAGCAAACAACAACACCGTAAGTTCCATTTCAGGTTCAATCACAACCACCAGCACCGGATGCGTCATGCTTCCAGTCGACAGCTGTAACGGCTGAGGATTGCTGCAAGATCCCAAAGCCGATCGATTCCGCAGTGATGGACAAATGTAAAGCTGAAAATCCCAAACCTAGCCAGATGCCGGCACCGGGTGTCCCCCGCACAGAGGGTTGTGTAAGTGGCCCTTGAAAGTGTCCCTTCAGTGACTTCATGCGTTGTTCATGGTACCTTTGTACCCTGCCTTGTACCTTCCAGTGTATCGTCCAGTGCGCTATGATGGAAAGCGGTGGGTTCGCAAACAACGCGCTCAACACGGACGCGATCAAACGATCGATGGCGAATACACTTGGAGCGGATCCTAACTTTGGATCGATTGTAAATGGAGCAGTTGACACTTGTGCCCGCCAGATCCAGAACGATCCGGCCTACAGTGTGGCACCGATATCGTCCTCACCGGATCGGGCTGGCTGTAGCTTTATTCCCCAAGGTTTCGTTAACTGTATGTACACGACGCTGTTCAAGGTAAGAAGTTTTCTTCCCTAGGTTGGTTTTAGCAGCAAAATATACTCACCTTGATATGGGTTTCCTCAGAGCTGCCCGGCTGCTGTTTGGACTGAGAGCGGTGACTGTCAGGCACTGAAGACCAAGCTGGATAGTGGCTGTCCCTTCTTTCTGCTGATGGGACGTGGACACAGAAACTAAATGGCAGTCCGAAAGCACCGTGTGCTCCTTTACTTCTTCTACGTGTGTTTGAGTGTTTTTTCCTTGTTTCTTTTCCAAAATAAACTAAATGCAATGCAGACATCGACGGTTCGTCGACGCTTTCGTTTTCCTTTGCTGATTGACATTAAGATGCTAACTTTATTACTAAGATTGACCTCAAAGATCTCGAGCCCTACTTCAACCCAGTTCACGGTGCACACAACAGCTCCAACCGATGACAGTTCTGTTCGTCCTCGTAGTTCCAGTTGATCACCTTAAACATGGGCCGGCTCGGCTTCATGTAGAAGGTGTGGTTCTGATTGATTACCACCTTGGAGAATTTGTTCTGTACGATCGTTTTCGTCGCCGAACGGCGCAGCTTATCGACAGGCGTTTCCGTTTGGTTGGCGGTACGTAAACGGGAACCTTCCAAGATCGCTCGTCCGTAGATTTTTCGCACCTGGCTGTAGCCAAGCTGCTCGCAGATACGCCGCATATACTCCTCACCAAATTGGGCTGTTTTTGGGAAGCACTTGGAGTGCCAAATTCCGTAGCTTTGCTCCATCAACTCACCGTACCCACTGGAGGGAGAGAAGAGATCACTTGCGTTAACCAGCGCAAGACATTACGCGATCGATGGTCAGGTTGGTTACTTACGCTTCATACGAGTTCTGTTGCAGTGCATAACAGTACAGTTCGTCCTCTCCGTCCGGACAATCGCGTTCTTTATCACACACAAAATCGTACGGTACGCAAATGTCGGACTCTCCACATCGGAAGCTAGTCGAGTGGCATCGACAGACGCGCGGATTTTCATCCGATTTGTCCCAACAGTTGCGCACTCCATCGCAGATCTTGCCTGGATCGGTAATTCTTTGAAAAAAAAAGAAGATTGTAATTTTAAGAATTCTCAGCTTTAGAGTGATTTTACCTCAGGTAGGTGTAGCAAGAGCAATCGTGTGGTTCATCCGTTGAATCGCCGCAATCGTTCTTCCGATCGCAGAAGCTAGACTTATCGATACATCGCCCATTCGCGCAACGCAGTTGATGTGGAAGACAGTCTGGAGGAATACAAATTTTGAAAAAAAACGCCCCAAATACTCATTGCACACATTCACTTACTTCCAGTTTGATTACGAGCAGCACACATCGCTGGATCCTCATCGGAACCATCAGCACAGTCTGGCTTTCGATCGCACAGCAACATCTCACCGACACACTTGCCATAACGGCACCGTTTTCCTCCACAGTTTGGTTCCTCGTACAGCTGATCACCGCACTGTTCCTTGTGCAGCACGCTCTGTATCCTGTGGTACGATTCCACCAGACTTATAACACGGACAACTTCGTTGAAACCACAAAGGCCACGCTTGTGCTGATAGAACCCAACCGGATACCAGCCGGAACGGTTTGTCTTGCACACAATCACACCCGAGCGTGTTGCTTCTGTGGAAGAATTAAAGTAAGACACAGCTTCAAAGCTTCTGCAACCGTTCTCCTCCTCCTCCCTTACCGGGTGTGTAACATGACTCGTGATGATAGTACGGCTGCTTAAGATCCTTATGATAGCAGCGCACCCGTTCCCCTTGACAGTTAGTGCCGTTGAGATGCACTCGTAGCGTTTTCGTTCTTCCGTACTTATCCTGCCCCACGGCAAGACACTCACTATCCGTAACGTTCTCACTGCAAATAAATGTTACAGAATGAGAGTTTCTTTCTTCAACCATCTACGCTTATTTATCGCTAATGAACTTACTTTTCCGGCACAAAGGTAGGCAGCACGTGTCGGCTAAAGTTAAGCTGGGTCGCCAGATGCAACATCACCGTTTCCGCTTCCGGTATGTAGTGATAGCAATCGACGCGGACCACCTGCTCGTATGGACCCTCGATGTGAAGGTATGATTTGGCACCGCCTGCCACAACCGCCAGATACTGGTGGCGCAAGTTCACCAACCGTGTACAACTTCCCGCCACAATAATCCAACTAGCATCGATGATCAATCCACTGCAGATCAGCACGCCATCGAGATAAATGTTGGTGTTCCACGGCCAATCGTAATCGTCGCCAAAGTTTTCCACCAGCTCGATGTGCGCATTTTCCTGAAACACGATCTGTGGCATGTGGTGTGGCCGGTGGATCGGATTCAACGGGCGTATGTTCACCTGCACCGGTTCCTGCTTGTGGTTGTGCTCGAAGTGCGCAATGTCATGCTCGGTGGCGTTGATATGCTGTACGCAAGAGACGCGCAGCGCTTGACAGGGAGCATTAATGGCGAGACTGACGAAGCGGTGATCTCCAGGGTTTGCGAGCAATCCGGCAGGTAGATCGTTCGGTGCGAGAGAGAGCAGCGAGTAGTTTCGGTGGCCACTACAAAAGACGAAAAGTTAGATACAAAAAAGGCTCAGGGAAGACATACGGATGCAAGTGCTTACGCAAATCCTAGGAAAGAACAGATCTTTTCCACAGCATGCTCAGTTTTTGCAGTCAGCACCGCTCCACACAGTATCTCCCAGGTACCGTTCGTGTTTTTCGTGACAATTCCAGTGTTGTGGAAGAGTGTGAGATTGTTTGCATCGAAGTAAACACGATGTCCATCGGTAAGAGCCACTAAGGAGACGAAACAGGCAAAACCGAAGTGTTAAAATAAATTAAGAACAATCTTCTCATCATACTTACAGCAATCCAGTTCATCTTCATGCAACGGACAGTCTGGATGACCATTGCAGACCTGCTCGCCCGGAATACAAACCTGACTGATCCGACACGCATACTGACCAGCCTGACAGTTCACTGATAAGAAAAAAGAAGCGCCTCTTTAGTGACTTCCAAACCGCGCACTATACTGCTGAAGATTACTTACTACAACCCTGCTCATCCGTATGATCGAGACAGTCCGTTTTGCCATCACAAATGAGGAAATCAAACTTATCCTTCAGGAAATCTCGGCACGTGCAGTTCAGCTCATCACTTCCATCCTCGCAGTCAACGATTCGATCGCATCGGTGCGCTACATTGATCCTCTGGGTAATACTGAAGAGAGGGAAAAGGGTTATTAAACCTATTTTTAATTGATTTCGATTACTAACTTACTTTTTACAAGCAAACTGACGATACTGTGCCGTATCGTTCGACTGGAACGTCTGCGCATTTGTTTTCGTGTGCAGATTGTGCACTGTCATGCGGAATTCGGCCACACGTTTGTGTTTCTGCTGCTGCATCACTTCCAGATCGTTGAAGAATGGATGATCGAAGGAAGAGGAAGGATCGTCCAGTGGAAGTGGTTCCGTCGATAGTTCCGCTGTTTCGGTAGTGTTCACTGGCGTTGTGCCATTCCCGGCCCGTACCTGTCCGCGTACCTCCTTGACCGCTTTTTCCAGTGCCTTCCAGATGACCTCGGTGGTTGAGGACCCGGTAATCGGTGCAACAAATTCAAACCCTTCCTTAGGTTCCTTCTCATGTTCGTGTATGGGGAAAATGATCGCTGAATCCGTTGTCGTTGTTGTTTGTTCGTTTGTTGTGGATGTTGACTCTGTGCTGAATCCCGTTGTGACCTCCAATGTGGTTGATTCCGCTGAGGTGGCGGCTTTAGTGAGAGCGTCCTCCGTGGTGCTTGTCACAGTAGAACTAGCCACCGTAGTGCTCTCCTCAGTGGACATCTCTAGATGAGCCGCAGTAGTTGAAGTAGTAGTAGTAGCAGCAGCAGAAGTAGTGGTTGTGATCTGTTCGGTGTGTGCAGTGTTTGTCATAATCATACTCTCCTGCGCTTCTACACTCGCCTCAGCGACGGAAAACGTTGTCGTCTCTTGTGATGTAAACAAAGCAGTAGTTTCCGGTTCCGTGGTATCTTGTTCCGAAGCTCTCTGTGTAGCACTGTCACCCTCTGACTTTTCCTCCTCACTGTCCTCTTCACCTCGCTGAGACATTGACCGTAACATTTGATCCATCGCACAACCCGACTCATCTTCACCTCCGAGACAGTTTACGTATCCGTTGCACTTCTTACCCGGCGGTAGACAGATACCTCCACCCCAGATACACCGCATTCCCGGACAGTCGGCCCGTGCAGTGCGAGTCGGTAGTGGTGCCTTTACCTTCTCGGCAATCCAATCGATGAAGAGTGCGACACGCGTATAGACACCCGGTTCATGTGATCTTGCACAACCTTCGCCGTGGCTCACAACCCCAGCTAAGTACCATTCGGCAGGATTCGATTTGCTTTGACACACAAACGGACCACCGGAATCACCCTGACACGCGTCGTGTCCACCATCCTCCTCCGCGGCACAGATCTGCAGACTGTCACGGTCCGATTTGTGCTTACAGTAGCTTAAGATCGGTACTGAAACTTGCATCAGCTGATCGGCTAGAGGGAGAAGAAAAAGGACATTAGAGAAACGAGCAGCAGCTTCCCTTAGTAGGCAACGATACGTACGTGCTCCACCACGCTCACGTAGTGCACCCCATCCGATGGCGGTACAGACCGTGCCAGGCTTGGGTCCCCAGATCCAATCACGATCGTTCGTAGTGCGATGACGCTCAGGCATACAGATCGGGCGTACCCAGCGATTGTAGTGGAATGGATGCTCCACACGCATCAGCGCAATATCGTTCGCCATCAGCGAAGAGCTGTACGCGTGATGGATGATCATGTGTGTGACGCGTGTGATCTGTACCTGTGGCGCAAAACTCCTTTTGCGCAACATCCCGGAGCGTACCTCGAAGTAGTGATGGTGAAAGTCGTCACAGCAGTGAGCCGCTGAAATGATCTGCAAGGAAGGGAGACCCATTATTAGTGATGTGAACTAAGCTTGCCAAGCAATAGGGAGAAACCATACCCAATGTTCATTGTAGATACTGCCACCACAGTGATACTTTCCGTCTCGGAAAATGCCCACAATAAATGGGTACGCTTCCGGGTCGGCGTGTGATCCACCGACGATGCGCACACTCTCCACGATCTCACTCTCGTTCGTATTGCGTCGCGTTCGCACATTGATCCGTGCAGCGTGCTGTTCATGCAGCCGGCTAGTACCACATCGCACCGTGGGACACTTGACGTCCATGTACACACCGTTACAGGCATCACTAAACTCTGGCTGCGACACGGCACTGTTCGCCCGCTGGCTTATGTACGGCCCGGGAAGACTTCCATGTCCGTGGCTCAGGAGGGGCTCTCGGTCTAGCGGTCCAAGCTCCGTTTCACACGCCTCCCGTGCCCACTGCGCAGGGTTGTTACAGACCGGGTACCACTTTCCACGATGGTTGCGATGCAGCACACCGGACGAGTGTGGGACGGAGTATGCCAGATAGTGGCCGAGATCACGCACCAACATTGTACAGTCCTGTTCATCCTTTCGGTTGAGACAGTTGTCGAATCCATCGCACTTTTCCAGCAGTGTGTAGCACATCGAGCCCGATCGGTGCGCCGAACGATACTCCGATTCGGTGTGGAAGCATGAGAACGAGAACTTTTCACACCCAAAGCATCCCATCTCATCCATACCGAGCGGACAGTCGGCATAGCCGTCACAGAGCTTACGCTTCGGTAGGCGCGATACGCAGGAGCAAGCACTCTCGTCACTACCATCCATGCAGTCCGTCTTGGAGTCGCACCAATTGCTGCGCTTTACGCACTGATGAGAGCTGAAGCACGGTACCCAACCTCGTCGGCAGTGATGACGACCCTTTGCGCGAGCTGCCAACGAACGACCGGCCGCAAACATCGAGTCTAAGTTGTCCTCTTGCTCGTCCAGTTCCTCCGGGTGAGTTTCGTTTCCTGGCTGGTGACGTGTTGGTGCAAGCGCATCGTGTGAGACAGCTTGTTCGCCATTGTGCATCATGGAACAGAGCAGGATTGGGCCATTCTGATCGACAGCGACCTCCGAGGCACGTGCTCCTCCGCCCGCATGATGAAGGTTTTGGATGCTCACCGGCATATTGATCATAGCTGGAAGGGAAGATAAAACGGTTGATACAGTGAGTATTCTTTTAGAGCACGGCGTCACTAGTACCTTCTGAAATGCGTGGTTGAATGAGTGCATCGATCGCGGGATCATTCAACGGAAGCTTACCTCCAGCACCCGGATGATGATGTTGATGGTAAGGGTGAGGTTGCTGCTGCTGCTGATGCTGGTACGGCGAATATCCATTCGGTGCATTCGGGTAAACGTATGGGGCAGTATTGGCCGGAGCAGGCCGAAAGCCGTATGCCGTCTGTGCCCCAACGGAAGGTGCATTTTGGTAGAAGCAAACCGTATTCGGTACGTATCCAGCACCGAACGCTGAGTTGACGATGATCTGGGACGATGCTTTCGTTGCTTCACCCGTGATTGGAATGCCGGCTGAGTGTTGGAACGCTCCCGGGTGAGTTGGTTTCATGTGTCCATTTCCCGCGGCCGATCGGAGCTGATCACACAGGTTAAGGAATGGTGCACTCGGACCTACGACCAGCGGTTGATGGGGAGGTTGCTGCAGCTGCTGCTGTTGTTGATGTTGCTGGACGACGGTACGCATCGGACTCGGAGTAGTATCGTGGTGCATTTCCCCTCGGTTGCGCGAGCGTGACATTACAAACTCGTTTATATTTTCCGGTGGATTCATGAGGAGATCTTCATGGAAGGGGTGCGGTTGAAGCATCTGGGCTAGTTGCAGTTGATCCACGACGTCGTGAAGATTGCGAGCCGCTTGATGTGGGCTTTTGGTAGTAGTCCATCGTTTCGGTGTTGGGGCGGTGGAAGATTTAACCGTCACAGTAGCCGTGGAAGTTGTGTCGATCTCCATCTCAAAAAGATCTTGTCGTTCAGTGGTCCATTCGGTGGTGGGTGACGCGAACGAATCGCTTAGTCTCATATGATCAAACAGATCGTCCAAGCTACGGATGGAGCTGTTCTCGATCGGTTTATGCAGATTTGGATCAAACACAGGAGGCGCGACAGTGCTGATCATAAGTCGCTCCGTACTCACCCTTAGCTTCTCCTTCGGTATGGACTGTGTAATGTTCATCTGATTCACGAGCTGCTCAACGGTCGTTATCTTTGGATTGTGTTTCGGGACGTGCACCTCTGGTCGGTAGCTTGTCGTCGAAACGCTGTCCTCCGTACTGCTAAAATACACCTCTGTATAATGCTCTGTGGTTTTCTCCTTGCTTGGGCCCATTTCGTTGAAGCCTTGCAACAGGTTCGCCATCTCCAAAAACCGTGCATTGACCTCCTCCGACAAACGTTGTAGCTTTTCGTATATCTGATCGCACAGCTTCCCATTCGGTGCTTCCTTGCGGCATCGGTTGTACTCCTTCTCTAGCCGCTGGTAGTCCTTCTGGGCACTACGCTTCGCACGTTCCAACTCATCGAGCGAGATGTCAGTGTGACGTCTTTTACGAGGTGCTCTCGGTGGATCGGGACCTACAATCACGCCCCGGTACACGATCGGTACCGTACCAAAGTCAAACTCACGCTGTACACGCCTCCGTACACCGTACGTGATCTCGCCGGAATGATCGTCTCCTCGGGAGATTCGATTCGGTACGGCTTCCGAGCCAACATCTCTTCGCTGGCGGTGGCGCTGAAGCAGTGGGTCAAGGTCATTCATCATCTCGATCAGTTGCAGTGAGCCCATCAGGATGTCATGTGCTTCCGCTTTGAAGTAAGCCTCTCGGATTTCTTCCAGCTCGACAGGATCTTGTACTGTACCGGGTACCGTCTCAAACAGATTCGATGCTTGTTGAGATGAAGCTAACAGACAAGGACTTTTAAGATATGATGGAAATAATAATAAGACTTATACCCTACCTGCAGCGGGTATGGTTAGGTAGAAGCCGAAAGCAATGGCACCCATAACGATTACTCCACCAATCGCTGTCATCATCAGGCACAGCAAGTTCGTCCTTCCCGCACCCATTAGTTTCTGTATTCTTGGCGAAGTGGTCGAAAACTCTTCTGAGGGAAGGTGTAAAAAATAAAAACTGGCTTTTCGTTCTCGACCTCGAATTCATCGACTCTACTCGTTAATTAGGTTATGTTATGTCAATTGAGTTTTACAAAAAAAAAAAGAAAACGCTCATCGGTCTGTTTTTAATAAACTGGTCGATGCGTGACAAGTATACCGAGCTGGACCGATAGTTCCGCTTACGTACGAGAAATTGGACTCACTGTTGACAAACTTTTACCAAGTGTGCCCTCTCTTCCTTTCATTCATACCACCTCGCTATGCCACTTTACCTTTATGTTTACATGTTTGTCAAGGGTCCTCATATTTTTGGGGGTATGTTGAAATTTCAATTTCGAAATAACTCATACACAAGAGACCAACAAAGGCAACAACAATCCACATATGAAGCTGTTTTTTTGTTTCTTTTTTCGTGTGAAAGGTCTCCTTAGCAATTGAGGACGGAAAGCTCTACATTGAGGAGAAAAAAATATGTGTTCCAAATGTTTTTTTTCACAATCAATTGCTTGCCATTTGAACGGGGTCCGTTTTTGAAACGTGGTAAAAACATGCGGCAAAATGTAGGACACGCATCGCGTAGGCTTTGAACGTTGGCACTTACCATCTAGAACAGTTTGATCGTGATCCGCCATGTTTGATTGGCGTAAAAGCTTGCTTAGCAATAAGTGTGTGAGAAGCGTAGGCCACGAAACACTTTTAGCACATAATCACTTGTACCGTTTCCCTTTAAACATACGCACTTTTATTGCAACAATTGATTGATGAAGCCCGTTTAAAGCTGTTGATGGATGAAAAGGCGCCCAAATGCAATATCTCCCGTAACTGATTCTCTTTTGCACAACGTGCTGAGCGTTAAATTCTTGCTTACACTGCGTAGCACACGGGTGAACTCAATTCTGAACACTTCCTTTCCTGCAAACACTGCACAACATAGCATTGAACGACACTTTCAGCCACGACGGCTACCGTACTACTGCTGACCGGTGATCGATCGTACTGGCTTTTGGTCGGTCGGTTTTCGAGCTGTATCAGCTGTTTTGCGTACCGTTTAGCCCGGCAGTGCTGAAGGAATGTATACATGAAATCGAACAGTTTGCTATAAAATGTTTGAATGGATAATTGTTCATAAGCAGCGTTTACAGGACGGTATGGATTGGTATTGAACAACGGCTTGATTTTATCGGAGACGACGGGGCAACATTAGATCACTTGGTTGTGAACTTTTACCAACTGTTTTTAGAAAAAACACTTATCATCCCTCTTACTTTTATACAAGAAAAAGCGCTTGGACCACTCTTGAAACATTTCTTTCTTGTTAAAATCTTTAAAAAAATGTGTCCAACAGAAACACAATAGAATACATCAAAAAATGAACTCGCGTTTTAAGTATTTTTTTCAATATGTGTATTTTTTTCTCTCTTGTTTCATTATTATGTTCAATTCATTTATTAGTGTGTGTGGTTGTTTTTTTCTTCTCTCCCATTGTTACGGCCAGTAATCACTTCCTATCACCCGAACCTACTGGTCAACAGGCTGTCTAATCGTTTTTCTGCATTATTAGACAACTTGTCTCCATTCTTCCTTTCCATCCTTCAAGTGTTTTAGTGTATTTCTGTTTGTGTATGTGAGCCTGTCTGTTTATCTGTGTATTGTGTCTGTGTATGTTTTGGTATCTAGGTGAGTGTGTTGTTTTCTCTTCAATCTTCCATTCTTTCACCTCAATTAGCCCGTTTTCCTCTTGGAAGTGGTAATCTATCAAAATACAATGATACAATGCAAGAGAGACAGAGATAGATAGCGCGGGAGAGGGGGGTCGAGTGAGAGAACTGCAAGTTGGCATAGTTGTGGGGAAAACCCACGAAAGGGACAACCCTCCCCATTCTGCCCTTTTCCCTCTTCTGTTCCTCATTTGCTTATGATTTATTGTTTATCTTCTTCAATCTTTCAATCATTTACGCTCAGTAGATTGGTTGAGTTTAGTTTTCCTTTAATGTGTGTGTGATTGTTTTTTTTTGTTTAATAATTTGCTAAGCTGTGTATCGTTAGGTACTAATAGGGGAGTTTGGGGTTTTGGGTAGGGTTGTTTTTTTTGTTCGTTTCCATGGGTTGCCATTTTGTTTTTCATTTAACTCTCCCTCTCCTCATTTCACTAATAGTTAGATGCTTTGTTTTAATGCATGTATTGGTGTGTATGTGGTGTGATTGTGTGTGTGTATCTGTGTGAGAGAAAAGGTATGAATGTCTGTTTGTGTAATTGTGTGTTTTTAACTTCCTCTTCCTCTTCTTTTCTGTGTTGTGTTCACTTACGCTTGAATTTTCGTTAGTAATAGTAGGTTACTTTCATGTTTTGTACACTTTTGATTAATTTTCTTGGGTTTGTTTTGTTTCTTTTTCGTCTTCTTCGCCATGTTGTATTTAAAATTTAGTATCATTAAATGTAACATATTCCATTTCGTGTGTGGGTGTGTGTTTCCTTCTTCCCCTTTTATTCATATCCTTTCACATCATCCTTGCAATAAGTTTTTAGTTTTACTTTTTCCCCTCTTTTACTGTTATATCCCATATTCACTTGTTTTGTTTTAATTTCCAATCACTTTCCCATTTTTTTTACCGGTGCCGGTACGCGTACACCGCGCCCTCCGTCCATCTCACGATACCTATGTCCTAAAGCTTAGCAATAAACAAACGCCTTCCCATTTGCCATCCTTTCCTAAATAAACATCTTACATTGTTTTTTTTTCTTGTTCCATTGTGTCTGTTTTGTATAGGATGCGCACCATTCTCTCTCTCTCTTTCTCTCTCTCTCTCGCTTTGTTTTCACTCAATCAAACATTTTTAACATTCATCACACACGATGGGGAAGGAAAACAAAATAAAAAAGATTGAAAACCCTCACTTAAAAAAAACGAAACTCGCACGCACGCACGTGACGCTGGTAGCATACATACATACAGATTGTTATATTTATTTATATATTTGT